>JAKOGI010000816.1:105000-275000 GCA_029747015.1 Carnegiea gigantea | reverse complement strand
AATGCAGAAATGTGTAAATTTTTTTGACGTTGTTTGTAATTCGTGATAGGAAGTGCATATATATTGTACGTGTATTTTGAGCAGATATTTTTTGTGTGTGCATTAGTAACAAAATATTGAAAATTCTTCACACAAATTATAGATGATTATTTTCTGTATACTGAAAGTATGTTCTTTTCGTTGGAAAATATGAGTTGGTAAATGAATGAAGTTGGTTGAGATTGAAAAAAGTAGATTGGCGTAGGTATGTTTTTGTTAAAGTCGGTTGAAGGGGGTATTTATTTGTTGAAATACGTTGAAGTGGATTGAGGTTATTTGAAATAGGTTGATTTTTTTTTGTATGATGTGCAAAAGTTAGTTAAAATAATAGAAAGTGGGTTCAAGTTGGTTGAAGTATATCGAAGTTAGTATTTTTTATTAAAGTTCTTGAAGTGGGTTGAAGTTGGTTGAGATTGGTAAATTTGGATTTACCAATGAAAATAAAAGGGCCTGAAATATGTGTATTTTTTTTTTTGTTGTTCGTATTTGGTTAACAACAACAACAAACAACACCTCTCAGCGTGGGTCTCGCTTTCGCGGGGTCTGGTTCATATATAAAAAAATACATCCGCAATTTGTTTTATAAAAAATAAAAATTACAATTTTTTTGAGGTAACAACAACCACGAAATAATATTTCATACCCATATCAGCACAGATTAATATTTTTCAGTCTAAAAAAAAGTTTGTCATCGATAATTATTATCACAAATAAAAAGATTATATTAAAAAATAAAATACGTAACTTAAATCAACTCTCTTACTTCATTCAACTCCTTTTCACTCCTTCCCACTCCTTTTTCCCTTACTTCATTCAACATTATGCTATTCACTTCTTCACACTGTTAACTTAAATCAACTCTCTCACTCATTTCTTTTCAACGAAAAGAACAGGGCCTAAGGGCTTATTCTTTTCATGGGTAAATTGGATGGGTAAAAGGGTGAAGTAGGTTGAGATAGGTTGAGATAGGTTTAAGTTGGTATTTTTTTTTGAGGTGGATTGAAGTAGGTTGAAGTAGGTTGAAGTGGGTTGATGTAGGTTGAAGTGGGTTGAAGTTGACATATTTTTTATGTGGTGGGTTGAAGTAGGTTAAAATAATAAGAATATAATTAATGTGTGATAATTTATGAAGTTATTGAAATTTTGTGAAATTTTTGTTTATTTTTGTTTATTTTTTATTTTCTATTTTTCTATTTTTTATTTTTATTTTGTATATTTTATATTTTATATTTTATATTTTATATTTTATTTTATTTTATTTTTATTCTTTATTTTTTATTGTTTATTTTTATATTTTATATTTTATATTTTATATTTTATATTTTATATTTTGTAATTTTTTCAATTTTTATTTTTATTTTTTATTTCTTAAAATTTGTTTTGTATTTTGTATTTCGTATTTTGTATTTTTTACTTTTTTCATTTTTCATTTTTTATTTTTTATTTTTAATTTTTAATTTTTAATTTTCTATTTTTAATTTTTTATTTATTTTTTATGTTTTGTGCTTTATTTTTATTTTTCTTTTTATTTTTCATTTTTTATTTTTTATTTTAATTTTTTGCTTTTTACTTTTTTTAATTTTTAATTTTTTAATTTTAATTTTTCTACTTTTATGGTTATATTTTTTATTTTTTATTTTTTTATTTTTTGAATTTCTCATTTTTTATTTTTTATTTTTTATTTTTATTTTTTATTTTTATTTTTATATTTTTATTTTTATATTTTTATTTTTATATTTTTATTTTATATTTTATTTTTTTATTTATAATTTATAATTTTAATTTTAATTTTATTTTTTATTTTTTATTTTTTATTTTTTACTGTTAATTTTTTTAGTTTTTTAGTTTTTTATGTTTTATGTTTTATGTCTTATTTTTTATTTTTATTTTTATTTTTTAATTTTCTATGATTTTATGTTTTTATCTTTTTATGTTTTTATTTTTTATTTCTTATTTCTTATTGTTGTTATTTTTTATTTTTAGTTTTTATTTTCATGTTTTTGTTTTTATTTTTAGTTTTTATTTTTTATTTTTTATCTTTTATTTTTATTCCAAACAAAAGTTACAGAAAATTTCAAAAAATAAAAAAATAAAAAATGAAAAATGAAAAATAAAAAATTGGAAAATAAGAACGAAAAATAAAAATAAAAATAAAAATAAGAAATAAGAAATAAAAAATAAAAACATAAAACATAAACAACATAAAAAAAATAAAACATAAAAAATAAAAAAATAAAAAAATAAAAAAATGAAAAATAGAAATTAAAAATTAAAAATAAAAAATAGAAAATTAGAAAATAAAATATAAGAAATAAGAAATAAAAAATAAAAACATAAAAGCATAAAAACGTAAAAAAATAAAATCATAGAAAAATAACAAATAAAAATAAAAAGTAAAAAGTGACAAGGAAAAAATAAAAAATTAAAAAATTAAAAAATTAAAAAAAAATAAAAAATACAACAACTAAAAATGAAAACTAAAAAATAAAAAATAAAAAATGAAAAATGAAAGAAAATATAAAGTAAAAAATATAAAATAAAAAATAAAAAATAAAATTTAAAAATTAAAATTTAAAAAATAAGAAGTGAAAAAAATTAAAAAAATCAAAAATCAAAAATCAAAAATCAAAAATCAAAAAATCAAAATAAAAAAAATAAAAAAATAGAATATAAAATATAAAGTGTAAAATATAAAATATAAAAAAATAAAAAATAAAAAATAAAAATAAAATATAAAATATAAAAATAAAATATAAA
Organism: Carnegiea gigantea; assembly: GCA_029747015.1. Lineage (NCBI taxonomy): Eukaryota > Viridiplantae > Streptophyta > Magnoliopsida > Caryophyllales > Cactaceae > Carnegiea > Carnegiea gigantea. Next base: position 272,204 of record JAKOGI010000816.1, on the reverse strand, counting down.
ATGTAAAAAATAAAAAAAATAAACAAAAATTCCACAAAATTTCGATACGACATTAATTACATTGTCATTATTTAAACCCACTTTGACATGCCACATAAAAAATATACCAATTTCAATGCACTTTAACCTATATCAACTTACTTCAACCTATTTCAACCCACCTCAAAAAAAATACCAACTTCAACTTACCTCAACGCATCTCAACCTACGTCAACCTACTTCATCCTTTTACCCATCCAATTTACCCACGAAAACAAGAGGCCCTAAATCTCACATGATACTTTACAAATTATTAAAATTATGAAGGGGATGGGTTGAAGTTGGTTGAAGTGGGTTGAAGTTGGTTGAAGTGGGTTGAAGTTGGTTGAGGTAGGTTTTCGTGGGTTGAAGTTGGTGTTTTTTTTTCAAGTGGCATGTTCTTTTCGTGGGTCAATTAAAAAATAAAAAATAAATATAAAATATAAAATATAAAATATAAAATAAAATATATAAAATATAAAATATAAAATATAAAATATAAAATATAAAAAAGAATAAACAAAAATTCCATGAAATTTCGATAACTTGATAAATTATCACACATTAATTACATTCTCATTATCTTAACCCACTTTAACCCACTTCAACCTACCACATAAAAAATATACTAACTTCAACCCACTTCAACTTACATTAACCCACTTCAACCTATTTCAACTTATTTTAACCCACCTCAAAAAAAATATCAATTTTAACCTACTTCAATCCACCTCAATCTACTTCAACTTACTCCACTCTTTTACTCACCTAATTTACTCACAAAAAGAACCAGCCCTAAATATGTTTGCTTGCATAGTGCATGAATTAGGATGTGTCGCACTTGCCAATAGTGCGCACAACTTAGAGGTATGATTTGACAAGGAAAAGCGATGCCCCTTTTGTATCTACTGCCCCGGTCCGTTCTGACTCCTAAAGCTCTTATGAGTGATTACGGTGTAATTCAATGAACAATTGAGTTGGTTATAAAAGGGAAAAGCAAGCACGTAGATGATAATTGTTCCTAAACAAAGAGAGATGACGCCTCCAGAAATTCCACAGGCCAAGCTTCATCGCTGTGTCTGTGTCGACATCAGGTCTGCCTCTTTCAATCAAGTACTATCTCTCTCTCTCTGTTTACACAAATATGACAGACTTGCAATCAAATTCCCATTCAAAAATTTCGTCTTTTACATGAATGCTAATTATTCAGTTCGGTTTTCGCTAATTTGATTTTAATTTTGATTACATGATCTCACTGTTGGTATTCTTAGCCTCTGTCTACTAAACTTGAATTTGATTGAATAATTAGTACATTGCTTGCGTTCGATGTCAACTTCATGCCTTGTTTGAGAACGTTGCTTTTCTCGTGCGTTGTCTCATGTTCTCATATTCATTCTTATCTGCATTCTGACAAGGGTTTGCGTTTTCCTCCACAGGTTTCATGCTTTTTTAAAATTTTATTTTTTATTAGCACTTTTTTTTGTTTTGTTTTTGGGCAAAGGGATCGTATTAGCGAACTGCCAGATGAGGTGCTTGATTTGATTATGCTAAAGATTTCCTTGAGGGATCGTGTCAGAGCCAGTGTGGTCTCGCAAAGATGGAGCTAGATTTGCTTATCACCGTCTGAGATACGACTTGACTGGGCTAATTGTTTAGTAACTGGTAACACAGACAGTGATGATGAGGACAATCATGCTGAATTTTGTCCCTTCTACCGGGAAGTTTTTGTAAATAATGTGAATCGGTTCCTATCATCTTTCCGAGGCAGCCATGTCAAACGTTTTGATTTACGTTTCTGCCTTACACGTAGTAGCAAGAATGATATGGATGGGTGGATCCGTTTTGCAGTTAGAAGGGGCGTTCAAAGCATGAGTTTTATCTCATTTTGTTACACAGGCATTGACTTCCGAAACCTTTATGGTAATGATCCTGACCAATCATTCGAAAATATTCAGTATATGATAGCCACTGAGCTGTTTGACACTCCCCGGTGTAATTTAAAGAGCCTACTATTGGGTGGCTGTAACCTAGGGCCAGATTTTGCCAAGCATTTAAGGGGTTTGAAAACTCTCAACTTGGCTTACTCATTTTTAGCACATTATGATATGAAAACGTTGTTTTCTGGGCTGCCCAATCTGTTGGAGTTGATCTTCTCGAGATGCGATCTTCCCGTGGAATTAAGCCCAAGTTGTTTGCCTTTGTTGAGGACTTTTACGCTACAGCATTGTAGTGGGGTGCAGCATATTTACCTGTACCATGTTAACCTTAGCTGTTTTCAACTTTTCACGGAACGAGTTGTCAAATGTGATCGTGTTCGTGCTCCTAACGTAGTGTCTCTTGGCTGTTCTGCAACACGGATGACATCGCCTTATTTTTTCAACCATATTCCAATACACGCCCCGATGCTAACCAAGCTGCATGTGATATGCCATGGTGAATTGGTAAGAGATAAAAGGTTCTTATTTCTTTTGTTGTCTCTTGTTAGTTCTGGTGAAACTTTTACCTGTTCAGTTTGATGAATAGTTGTGCTCCAATGAAGAATAAACCAGGCAGTATACTATTTAGTGCTAGCAGACTAGGAACATGCAGACCGAACGAAGGAAGAAATTGTTGTCTTCTTTTGTTACCAGAAGAAACTAGATTTATGTGATAGGGAAAAGAGTCACAATGGGAAGGAGAGAAGAAAAGAAGAACTCCAGAGTTTTGGGCTGGTAACCACTTTTACTGCTGTGGAAAGTAGCTTGTAATCACTTTCAAAGGGCAAGTAGCTTGGGAATTATTTAATTTTAGAAGATTAGTGTGGGAATTCATTCTAGAGACCTTGACTAGCATATTTGATACCTCACCATTGTATCAAAGCAGGTCCCATCCACAATACCACCTTTGAAGATGCAAAGTTAAACTTCATATGAAATTGGCCATATGATAGAAGAATCCTGTATTATTATAATTTGTTTTTAGTCCAAAGCTCTAGATTTATGTCTCCAAGAGATGTCATCGATGACCAAATCTCTTGCAGGTCCCATCCACAATACCACCTTTGAAGATGTGAAGTTAAACTTTATGTGAAATTCGCCATCCGATAGAATAATCTCATATTGTGATTATTTGTTTTTAGTCACTAAGCTCTAAATTTATGTTTCCAAGAGATGTCATCGATGAACAACATCTCTATGGTCCATATTCCTAAGCTCGATTGTTTCCCAGTGACTTGAGGGTGCTGATGAGATTATCTTTACGTAGCATGAGCCTTGATGTGCTGAAGACTTCTCTATTCTACTTTTTCAAATCTTTCTTGACCCTCAAGTTTTTAAATGTCATGAAATCATAGATCCTTTGACTTCTGCATCTTACCATCCTTCGTGATGGGAGCATTAAATCCATTAGCCTTCTGCTTTATATTCTTATATTTAAATGGAACATCTTCGAGTCTCCCATATCTTTCAGAGTCCTTCTCTATGCAAATTGGAAAATGTTGGACAGAGGTTGAGGCCATATGTTTTGAATAAAACTAGGGCAGTGTTATGCCCAGTCCCCACATGCTAGAAAGCAATCCAACCTGGAACAATTGCTATCTTTTCTCTTCGATCAAGCCAAGGATCTCAGGAGGGCCATGCAAGAGGAGTGCACCAAAGTTGACTAATTAGTGTATCATGAGAGCTAGCCTTGGTATTATGAAGACAAACTACATGACTCCTTTCGTGCCAAATAGAGCTCTCTTTAGAGGCACCACCTAGGCGCCTTGGTCCCTTCCATTAGCTTTAAAAAAACACCCCCCAAGCCAAACCTTATCTTATGTGGAGATAAAGACCAGTAAATGCCCTTACAGAGCCTTCCTCAACTATTTGCGAATTGCAACTGGTTGAAAATAGAGGGCATCATAAGAAGACCTGGCTCTTGCACATGATAAGGATGCCATTTGTTGGGCCATTTGCCTCTGGAAAGGCAAAGTCATTTGATTTACATCCCCATGGACTTGTAATATCTTTGCCTCTGATCTTTTAATGCAAATGAAGTCTTGTTTGTAATCTCTAGATCTCTAAATGAATAGTGCATGCTAGGGTTGTGAAGGAAAGACAAGTTAATCGTAATTTGGGTCTGCATATCATTTGATCCAAAAGGATCACCTCCAACTGCGATCAATGGCCAACCATTCAATTCAAGCTCTCTATCAGTCTCTATCATCTCATCTCAGAGATAGAGCCCCACCCTGATTGCCAATACACATGTCAAGAGCATCCCTTGCTATGTCCCAATGAGAATCACAGGATATGGTTCCTAGTAAGCCCATTTCCAACTGGATACAATGATTACCTAAAAACAGAGAACGAGGGAAGAGAGAGATAGAGAGAGATATCTGGAGTTGTCTGCTCTTAAATTTCTCATGTTATGCTGAAAGATGATTACATGGGTATTATGGGCAATTGGTCGATTGAAGGAGCAATTTTATGGAAGAGACATGTTTCCCATCAAACGTCCTCGTCGGGGTAACTTATTTACGCAAACCAATCCCATTTGTGTAGAGATTTTAGAAGCATAAAAGTAGTGAGGAAAAGAAGCAGATTGATGTGGAAAGAGGGATTGGCATGTGCCTCACACAAGCTTTTTAAGCAAATCACATAAAATTGCGGTTGGATACAGATTACTTCTGGTGGGCTGAGATGAGGTTAGTGTTTGGGGAGGTAGGGATAGAAAGTAGATTGCAATAGGAAGATTAATTGGCACGTGCCCACCCAATCCTTGAATTGGAGTGATTTTAGCTAATTCTCCTATGCAGGTGGATGCTTTGGGGTAATGTTTGGCTATAGAAGATAATCCTTAATTATTTTCAAATATTGTCCTAATCTGGGGGAAGGTCTGGTAATGGGGCTGCTTACCCTAGAGATTTCTGACCCAAGCCTCTTACAATCCAAAGAAAAAGATTGGATTTTGACAAATGGGTCAGATCCTAAAGGGTCTTCTCCAATCTCAAATGAAACATCAGAGCTACCCTTTTAATGATGTTCGTATGACCTGCTCCATAGGTTGTAATTTTTTCCCATTAAATCTCACCGTGACAATAATTGCACCTAGTAAATTTGAAGGATGCAAAAAGTACGGACTTTGAGCATCAATAATGAAATCTCTCGGTTGAACCTCTTTGGGTTCATCATCTTTGGTTTTGTCATCTTTAGCCATGATGTCTCTAGTTTAGGGTTTGCTCTAAAACCATGAAGAATTGGAGCTTGGGAGGAGAGGGAGATGACCGAAGCTTCTGTTTGTATTTCTCTACCATTACAAGTCGTGATACCCATGAACTTTATACACAAGCAATTCTTCTCACCTTAGAGCACTTCCAACAGAGCGCCCGCGTGCCAAAAGTTGGCCTCGACACTTGCGTGAGCCGCTGGTGGTTGTGCACTGGTCGGCTCGCCTGTCGCGGCTCACGAGTTGGCTCGCCCAGGTGAGCGGCTCGGGGGGCAGCTAGCTATGCTTTTCCTTTTTTTTTTTTTTTGCTTCTTTGATTTTTTCTTTGGAGGAAAAATTATTGGGTTGGGTAATTCTACTATGTTCAATTGAAATTTTTTTTTAGGTAGGCCCTTATTTTCCTTTTAGATTCTTTTGGATAAACATTTGTTGATAAGATTTGATGATTTTTTTTTGCTTGAATTTTTTTTCAAAGAAAAACAAATTATTTTTATTGAATTAGATACCCATAAATTATTTTTCAAATATTGAAGCATGTGTGAATTTTTTTAAAGTTTAAACTTGTTGATTTTTTTTTAAAAAATATAAATATTTAATTAGTTGTGTTATCAAAGTATTATATGCAAACTATTTTTGCACAAAACTAATAAAACTAAATAAAATCATAACATAAAAGCTAAATTAAATAAATATTGTTAAGTATGAGGTCTATAAATATTATTTTATTTGGTGAGTCAAAGTGATGAGTCTTACATTAAAGAGAGGGAGGATTGTGAGTCAAAAAAATTGGGTCATTATCGGAGATGCTCTTAAACTCTTAATTTAGATTGGCATACAAGTAGGACTCACATTAGGAAACATAATCCAGCACAAGATATAATTCTTGAACTTTATATACAAGCAAACCCATTATATGACCCGCGTCCTCTATCACGATTTGCTCCAGCTTCTTCCATTCTTGGTCGTCCAATTCCCAGATCCGAACCTCCTGCCCCGTAAGTAGAGCTGCCGCACCGCTTCCAGCCCCATTCAACCTCTGTCCGTCGCCTGATTCGGAGACTTTGCCTCGGTGGTTGCTTCCACAGGCTCTGAAATTCGCCGCCGCCGCGCTGCCAGTACTCGTCTGCCACCCGCCTTCGCTCAGTCGCTGTCAGTTCCTGATTCAGAATTTGAGCCCCAAAGCTAAAAGACAAATTTGAGGTAAATCCGTAACTTTGGTTTATAATGAGGTTCTTTTGTGAACTATTATGTTTAATTTACTGATTTTAATCAAATTTGTGTTAAATAATTGGTGGATTTAGTGTTTTAGTTTCATAAATTAATAAATTAGGGTTCTTCGTTGCATATTTGCTCCATTTTCTAGGTTTCATACGTCAGATGATTATTCACATGTATAATTTTAATTTTGTGTGACAAAAAAATGTAAACTTTTAGTTTAACATTTAGAATTTAGAATTTAGATCGTGGATAAACTCTAAAGCGGATGTTTTCCAAGTGTAGGCGTAACCAGACCAGATCGAAAGAAGCTTTAGGCTCAACTCAGAGTACGCCTTTTATTTTTAACCAAGCAGATAGAGAGATGATCGGCAGGAACAACGCAAAGGGGAGAGACAGAGAGATGATTGCAGAGATATCACAGGAGGAGGAGCTTCCTCCCAAGCTTTGTCGGTGTCTCAATGCCAGTGCTGCCTATTTCACTCAGGTACTCTCTCTCTCCCTCTCTCTCTCATGTTATAGAAAATACAACATACCTGCAATCAAATTCCATTGTGCTACCATTCAAAGATCTAATATTTTGCCAATTATTAACTTCGTCTTTCACTCACTTGATCTTGATTTCGATTTTGATTTCAAATTCAATTTATTACATGACACGAGGCTTTTGCATTAGTCTGTTTTCATGACAAATTTCAATTTTTGAAAATTTCACCTTTTCCTTGTAATACAATACTACTACATCCAATCATTATGCCGTCAATGTCGATGTTTAATCAACCGTCTTCCAGCCCCTGACTGTTTCCCTCAGAAGAATGTTGGGGCCCTTATTAAGGGCATGTTTTTTTCGTGGGTGAATTTTAAAATATCAACCTCAATTTATTTTAACCCACTTCAACCTACTTCAACCCACTTTCACTATTTTAACTAAGTTCAATTATCACATAAAAAAATTCAACTTACTTTAATCTATTTCAACTTACTTCAACCCACCTCAACCTATTTCAACCCAATTCACCCTTTTACCTACTCTAATTTACACATGAAAGGAACAGACCCTAAATGTGGCACCCTTTTTTTTGGTTTTTTGACAGAGGGATCGTATTAGCGAATTGCCTGACGAAGTTTTGGACTTCATTATGTCAAGGGTTTCATTGAGGGATCGTATCAAAGCAAGTGTGATATCCAGAAGATGGAATGAAATTTGCTTATCCCCTTCTCGGATACAACTTCATTGGCATCAAGGTTTAGTAAATGTTGTAAATTGTGACCATTATGAGCACTTTTGTCCTATGTATCGGGATGCATTCGTAAATAATGTTAATCGGTTCCTAGCATCTTTCAGAGGCAACCATGTCCGTTATTTTCATCTGCGTTTCTGCCTTACTAGTAGCAGCAAGGATGATATTGATGAGTGGATCCGATTCGCTGTCAGAATGGGTGTACAGATCATGGGTGTTGTCTTGTACTGTCAAACGGGCTCTCTTTTACATGACGATGATTCTGAATTATCATTTGAAGATGACCAGTATGTTATGGGCAGTGAGCTGTTTGACACTACCCAGTGCAATTTGAAGTGCCTTCAGTTATGTGGCTGTAACCTGAGGCCAGACTTTGCCAAGCACATCAGTGCTTTGAAAAGTCTCACCTTGGGGTTGTCATTTTTAGCTCATTATGATCTGCAGACAATGCTTTCTGGATTGCCTAGACTGGTGGATTTGTTTTTCGATACATGCACCCTTCCTGAGGAATTAAGCCTAAGTTGTCTGCGGTCACTGAAGAAGTTCAGGATTAGGTATTGTCGCGGGGTTGAGCAGATATACCTGTCAAATGTCAACCTCGTCTTTTTGTCAATCTTTGGTAAAAGAGCTATCAGAGGCAATCTTGTTGGTGTACCTAACCTAAAGACTTTTTGCTGTTCTGCAACAAGCTTGACAATGCCTTATCTGTTCAAGCGCATTCCAGAGGAGGCACCAATGCTAGAGACAGTTTGTGTGTCATACCATGGTAAATCAGTAAGTGATCAAAAGTTCTTGTTTCTTTTATTATTTCTCTCTTTAGTTCCCCCAAGTTTTATATCGATGCTTTGATTTGTTCAGCTAGTTGTTTAAGTGATTGTTTTGCAATCACTCAGTATGTTCAGTTTGAGAAATATCTAGATGTTTTAGCTGTTTAAGAAAATGATAGGTTCTCCATTGGATTGTAATGCCAGTTTTTGGGAGTCTCATTTCTCTGTCATGGTGTTCAGATTCACCACAATCTGTATAGACTAAAATTTTAAAATATGAAGTATTAAACATAAACATTCTTATAATTATCTACGTAATGGCCTGTTCAGGTTTGATGCATGATCTATAGTAAAAATCAATAATTTGGTTTTTCTTACTTTATGAATTATTTATGCAAGCTTTGTAAGTAAGGATCTTCTAGCTTAACCTAAGAGTATATCTTAATAGGGATTATTTTACATGTTGTAGGGAGGGTACTTTGGGACGAGAGAGGAAGAAGGTAGGTTGGGATAGGGAGAAGTATTGGCATGTTCCTTATATAAGCTTTGGAATTTGAGAAACTTCTTGCAAAGTCTCCTATTTGGTTAAATTTGTTGTTTGATCTTAAAAGTTTCATTTATTGTTCTAAAATGATTGCAAATGCGGCTGTCAAAACTGTGAATATTGCAGATTATATTTTTTTCATAGAGTTGGCTTAAGAACATCCCCGCTAGAGATGAATCCAAAATGTTTTTTTATAAAAGAATTAACATCATTGATGCTTTGCCAATGCAGGATGATTGTGTTCCTAATTGCTTGAAAGTCTTCGTTGGAGTTACACGGTTAGACTGGTATTTCTTGGAAAGATCACGACTTGGGATTGCGAAAATGGTTAGCGTTTTAAAAGCATTTCCGCTTCTAAGGAAACTTCGTGTGTCGGTGAGTCTCCTTGTATCTAGTGGCCAACTAGCGTAGGGTTCAATACTCTGTCATTATATACCTATGCCCATTGAGATTTTCTATAGATTATTGCTTAGACTTAATATTCTTTCTTAACATTACTCACACCTGAGTCTGTACCTGAAATACATGCTTAGTAAGGTTATATCTGGATTTCTTGGCATGTTTTTGGTCTTGTTTGGGGTCTACAAGTAAGAACTCGATATTAGGATGTTGATTCTTTAACAAGGGGTACTTCGTCATATATGAAATGAGCATAACATGGGTTGTATTATATGTGCAGATACGTAATACCAAAAACCTTGAAGAGCATAATCATCGTGTGCCTGTCAATTACAAAGCTGAACATCTAACTTTTGTTGCACTTCGTGGATTTGATGGAGCTTCAGGACAAATTGATTTTGTGCTTTATTTGTTGGAGCATGCTGTTATGCTTAAGCAATTGGCCATTGTGAGTGCAAAATCATGGGGTGAAGGAGCACAACAGGATTTCCTTTCCAAAATACAGGGATTACGTGAAGATGTTGAGGTTACAGTAACGTAAATAGTTTGACACTATTTATGTTAGGAGACTTGTTTTGCTATTGTGATACTTATAATGATGCTGAATTGATGCTACAATTTATTTATTTATTGCTATCTATCTACCTCTAAATTTTTGTTTCGCACTTCTGTTAATTTAAAACTCTCCATATTCCTAGATTTCCCATTAGCATGGCCACATGACATTAAGCATGTTTCTGAACTTAGCTCAGAGTTGCAGGTCAAGAGACAGTAAAACAGGGTCTCCTTGTACATAGGCATTAAATGGGATTTGGGGGTGAAGCTACATCTACCCTTATTGCATGATGTTAAAGATTGTAAAAACATTATGCTTATTAGACGATGTTGCATTCCGGGAAAAGGTGGCTGAAGATTTTCGAAATTAATTAGTTGGCCAGAACAATTAGAGAAGTTATCCAAAATCTCATTCAGAGCCTGACAAGATTATGAATTAGTTCTGCAAAAGATTAGGCTACCATTGGTAAACAAAAGACAAGGTAATTTCTTTGCTGATGTTGCAATTTTGAAACTGATCCCACTTTTCTTATTTTTTTGTCCATCACTTAGGGTCCTTGTTGAGACCTCCACATGTATAATAAAAAGATAAGGTGATAGAGGATTACCCTATCGAATTCCTCTTGAAAATTTAAAATTTTCACAAATTTCATCATTAATAATGATAGAATAGGACAGTGTGGTAACACATTCCTTAATCAATTGAACCTATTTGTCATGAAGCCCCAATTGTTTTAGGGCAAAGAATAGAAAATTCCATTCTACTCGATCATAAGCTTTCTCCATATTAAGCTGAGTGCAGACCAAGATTTTTTGCCTTTCATATTTCTAAATTTGTTAATAACCTCATGCGTGAGTCGTATATTATCATGAATGGAGCGTATAGATATAAATGCACTTTGCATGGGGTCGATTATTTTTTCTAGGACAGGCCTCATACAGTTAACTAGTAATTTAGAAATGATTTTGCAGAAAGTGTTACAGAGACTAATTGGTCTAAAATGAGCTGTGGCAGTTGGATTATCCATTTTAGGGGTAAGGATTATGGTTAACCTGTCTTAATAGTTTTCCTTCTCGAAAGAAGGATCTAACTGCTTGATAGATATCGTTGTGGATAACATTCAAGCGATCTTGAAAAAAGGCTGCTCCAACGCCATCTGGGCCTGGAACTTTGTGTTTCTCCAATCGGAATACTACTTCTTTAATTTCTAAGTTAGTGAACGGTTCAAGTAAATGTTGGATAATCTCTTGCTGAACAGATTATTGAATTTAAATGTCTAAAAAGGAGGAGCATTGCTGAGAAGATTTGAAGCAAGAAGAGAAATCGGTAATAAATTTTTCAGCAATTTGTTGCTTCTCGTTTAACCATACACCATATTCATATTTGATTTTAACGATTTTACTATGCACTTTCCGTGATTTAACTGATTGGTGAAAGAAGTGAGAGTTTCTATCTCCATTCACTAGGCATCCTTTCCGGACTAAATTTTCCCAATATTTTTGGTTAAAGAGCAGCATGTGTTCCCTTTGCTTAAGAAGTCGAAAGTGCAAGTTATTGAGTCTTATACTATTAGGTTGGTGCAATAGCTTCTCTTCTACTTCATTAATTTTGGACGTGTCACAAATGATTTTATCATGGAAGTTCCCGAAGGTGCTTTTAGTCCATGTTTTGAGATAGAATTTAATAAGTCTAAGTTTTTGTGCAATTTGGAACATTGGTGTTCTTGGACATGTTTTTCCAATTATCTTTAACTAGTTTGTAGACCTCTTGTTATTGGCTCCAAGAATGTTTGTGCTTAAACTTTGTTCCTTTCCTGCTCAAAACTATGGCTCTATATCTAAATAGACAAATGCATGATCTGAGTATATAAATGGGTCGTTTATGATTCGATAATTAGGAAATAACTGTAAACTATCATATTTGGAAATTACTCTATCAAGTTTTTCATACATTAATTTCCCTCTCAGGAATTTTTTTCTAGGCAATCTAGGCAACTTGTCTTCCAGATACATTGGCATCATGCCCTTGATAATTTCAAGGAAATCCCGCAATCTTTCTGTCTTTTGTTATGACAAAGGGATTCCACCTACTTTATTTGAGGCACACAACATTTCATTAAAATCACCTATCAAAAGCCATGGTGCGTTGAATAATGAAGTTAAATCTTGTCAATGTTTTCAGAAAACATTCTTGTCTCTCTTTTGAGCCGTGCATAAACTGTCGAAGCAATGCATTGTTTAGCTGCCCTACTTTTAGTAACTAAAAGATAAACTATTCTATCTTCTTTCAGAAGCAGTTGTGCTTGAATATTCATAGAATTTCTGAGAAGCCAAATTCCACCTTAGTGATTAGCAGGGAACCGTTGAATATTGAAAACCAAGTTTTTTAATAGTTACATTCGCATTACCTATGGAAACTATTGTTTAATTAAAAATAAAATGTCAAGCTGGCAAGTTTTCTTGACATACTTAATTTCCTCAATCATTTGAGTTTTTTTTTTTTTAGCTCCATGCACATTCCAACTAATGATTTTCATTATAACAGATATGCAAAGAGAAACTGTTTCACTTTATCCAAATAGATCGGTCGGATAAACAACCTTGATGTTTGAACAAAGAATATTCTCCCCCCTCGCCTTAGCAAAATATAGATAGTAAGTTTCATTGACGATGAACATGCAACAAAAGACTAAATTTGTAGCCATAAATCATATCACATGCTTGTGAAAACAATGATTCCATATAGACGCCAAATGATAGCAAAAGAGCAAGGGCTCAATTCATCCATATGGATCATTTAGAAGACTGGCCTTGGGCCATGAACTGAAAACTTCATAACCTCTCACCATGTACAGACTCAATCCATATCGCATAGGCTATTTTAGATTAGTAATTACATACATGCAGCATTGCTAAACAAATCCTAGTTTGCCAGAAAAATCATGCCTACATTCTCGGTAATGAGAGACCAACATAAAGTTTCGACAAGGAGTGTAATCCCAGATCAATTTTGCTAATTTGATAAACCAAGAGCAAAGGACCAAAAGTAACAAGCCCATACCAACATCTGTCATAGAAAGAAACATCAAACCCTCCTTCAACTTGGTGGTAACACGAATGTAAGCCAGGACAACAAATTGAAGGAGAGAAAATGCAAAAGCGCAAGGGACCAAATGACACGTATAGAAGCTAGAGATTAGAACATGTGACTCTCATGCCATAAGAAAACCAGTTCTAAATCCAATTTATCTCAATAACAAAAGTAGATGCAAGCTAAAGAGTGACTTAAGATAACAAAAAAAAGGAGTAGCCCTTGCAAATTCCTCAAAAATTAGTTGCTGCTTAATTGGGGCCTTAGCTCTCACTTGAACACAACAGCTTCGAACCAGATCAAACCTCCAACAAGTACTCTACCTCTATCTGTTAATCAATTCAATCCAAATAATGCATGGGCAAAAAAAAGAAAATAAAAAATTCATAATTATCACACACACACAGATATATATATATATATATATATATATATATATATATATATATATATATATATATATATATATATATATATACTATATATATATATATATATATATATATATATATATATATATATATATATATATATATATATATATATTATATATATATATATATGTATGTATGGTTATTAAAAAAATATATAATTCAGAATACATCAAGTAAAGTAGATGCTGTAGTGAACTTCCCATGAATTTTGCCGTCTTTTTCAATTAAAACTTTTTCAAAGTTCCACTTAATTTCGACTCCCTTAACTTTTAAAAATTTATAAATTGGACTGATGTCCTTTAACGTCCACCTATATCACAAGAATTATCATAAGATAAACTAAATAACTTCCATAAAAAGTAATATTTCTAAAATAAATAAATTTAATTACAAATAATTTAACACAAACCTCTTTAAAAATTGTAAATGCAGCTTCGAATTCATTGCCAAGGTTGTCAAGCTCCTTGCTCTCAAACTGATGACACAGAAATCCAATAATTTCTAGACCTACACATTTAAAATAACAAATGAATTAATAATTAATGCCAACTACAAATTGAAAAATCAATACTAATTATTGAAAAATACTCTAAGCTTGTGCCGCTTTTGCAAGGCAGATAATTCCGAAAAATTTAACCAAGTCAAATGACTGCAATAACACTATCTTACAACTTATTTTAACACTGGGAAAATGCTTCATGGCATGCAGTGATTGTGGAAGTTGGGAAAAAAGCATCCTCTTATTGTCACTTGCCTCATTCAAATTAATCATGCCAAGGATCAATATTATTCACTCAAGAACATATGAATAAACCCAAGCATAATTGCCAAATTTAGTAGAGTGCCAATCAGAAACCCCAATTCAGAATCAACATTAATTGCATTTTCACCATATTCCAACTCTTTTGGAACTTCATCAAATTCAGCATCAATTTCATCAAATTTGTCTTCAACAAATTCAACTTTATCAAATTTATCAAATTTGACTTCAATAGATTCAACGTCACAAAAAAAGAACTTGCATTGAATTTGGAAAAGAAAATCAAACAAGAAGGAATTTAATGAAGGCTTGGTGTTGGATCACAAGAAAAAAAAAAACTAAAGTACATAGAAATTCCTTATTCAGTTTATATTTAATTGCTTAATATATTGTGTATTAGCTTAAAATAATAAACTTAATAGAAGTTTATAATAATAGGCTTATAGAACAATAATTTTTCCCTATATTTTTCTTACTGCTTAATCTACTTTGAATTAGATTTTTTATTAATCTAAAACATTTGTAATAAATTCAATGTAATTGTTTACATTTTCCTCTCATCTTTTGAAATTTTTAATTCTTTAAAAATTTATCCCTCATTTAATGTATAATTCAAAGATCAAGGGCATTATTGTAAATTTTTAAGAACAGTTCATACGAAGGTAGATAGTGGTAAAAATTAATGCAAAAAGCTACGGGTTCCAAAAATAAAAATTTACAAAATTCAAGATATGTATCTCTCAATATCTTAAATAGGAATTGAACACTTCTTCCTATGATGTAAACTTTTTATTTCCATTACAAAATGTCTTTGCATTTTATATTCATCATACCCGAACTTCAAACATCATTTTCAGTATCTTGGCTGTCTTTATAGTGAACAATGAACAAACATAATAATACCAACAAAAAATAAAAAGAAATATGTTTACGTAAGAAATTTACAGGCAAATCACATAATTTCTAGTGCCCAATTATTTAACCAGGGACAAATGCTTCTTTTGACTCTAACCATAGTAGTCCTTGCTTTTTACTTCAGTCTCGCTCTTCGATCAATCCAAGGAGAAAGTAACCGACCTTGGTTTTTTCTGATTCTCCAATTTTGAAGCAGATGTTGCCTACTCAGCTCCTTTTCTTTTTGTTGTTGCTGTCACCTTCAGACTCAACCATTTTTGCCTTTCATGAAAGGGGAAAAAGTATGAACAAAAAAAATATGGTTAAAGTTATTCTATATTTCTTTACGCTGAACCGTGTTGATTATTCTGATAGTACATAAATATCTGAGGGTATACAGGTATACTATCTATATTATATCTGTGGAGTTACACATATACATATATCGAATAAAATGCATAAATTCGCATTATTTTTGTAACAAAAAGTTTGAATTACATAATTTCCTTCACTTCACTTAGATTCAAAAATATGAAATGATTGGCTAAAATAGTCGACTCTCAGGTCCAATGGCCATTTTGTTTACGGTTTTGGGTTTTATTATTTTTTTTTCCCCTTCACTCATAAGATGAAATGACGCGTTTTTAAACGAATCACGCTGCAAGTTTCTCTGTCAGAGTCGTTCGACACACGTGTGATCCATGGGCTGGGGGTGTTCTTGGCGAATCATGTAATTTGACAAATCTTCTGTTCGAACGTCAATTGAGTGTTGCCCTATGATCATTGAAATTAATTTACATGATCAATAGTCTTGTACATAATTATTTTATTCACACAATGCATTATTCTTCTTAAGTGCGTGTCCAATTTTTTTTTTTTTACATTCTGCATGCTTCCAATGTCTCTGTGCTGTGCTTATTTCATCTTAATCTGGTAGATCGTATTTCACTTGACTTGATTATGCTATAATCAGTGTGGTCTCGCAAAGATGGAGCTAGATTTGCTTATCACCGTCTGAGATACGACTTGACTGGGCTAATTGTTTAGTAACTGGTAACACAGACAGTAGATGATGAGGACAATCATGCTGAATTTTGTCCCTTCTACCGGGAAGTTTTTGTAATTATAATGTGAATCGGTTCCTATCATCTATTCCGAGATTGCAGCCATGTCAAACGTTTTGATTTACGTTTCTGCCTTACACGTAGTAGCGAATGAATGATATGGATGGGTGGATCCGTTTTGCAGTTAGAAGGGGCGTTCAAAGCATGAGTTTTATCTCATTTTGTTACACAGGCATTGACTTCCGAAACCTTTATGGCAATGATCCTGAGCAATTATTCGAAGATATTCAGTATATGATAGGCACTGAGCTGTTTGACACTCCCCGGTGTAATTTAAAGAGCCTACTATTGGGTGGCTGTAACCTAGGGCCAGATTTTTCCAAGCATTTAAGGGGTTTGAAAACTCTCTACTTGGCTTACTCATTTTTAGCACATTATGATCTGCAAACATTGTTTTCTGGGCTGCCCAATCTGTTGGAGTTGATCTTCTCGAGATGCAACCTTTCCACCTTCCCGTGGAATTAAGCCTAAGTTGCTTGCCTTTGTTGAGGACTTTCACGCTAAAGCATTGTCGCGGGGTCCCATCCACAATACCACCTTTGAAGATTTGAAGTTAAACTTTATGTGAAACTCGCCATCCTATAGAATAATCTCATATTGTGATTATTTGTTTTTAGTCACTAAGCTCTAGATTTATGTTTCCAAGAGATGTCATCGACGAACAATATCTCTATGGTCCATATTCCTAAGCACGATTGTTTCTCAGTGACCTGAGAGTGCTGATGAGATTATCCTTACGTAGCATGAGCCTTGATGTGCTGAAGACTTCTCTATTCTACTTTTTCAAATCTTTCTTGACCCTCAAGTTTTTAAATGTCATGAAATCATAGATCCTTTGACTTCTGCATCTTACCATCCTTCTTGATGGAGCATTAAATCCATTAGCCTTCTGCTTTATATTCTTATATTTAAATGGAACATCTTCGAGTCTCCCATGTCTTTCAGAGTCCTTCGCTACACAAATTGGAAAATGTTGGATAGAGGTTGAGGCCATATGTTTTGAATAAAACTAGGGCAGTGTTATGCCCAGTTTCCATATGCTAGAAAGCAATCCAACCTAGAACAATTGCTATATCTTCTCTTCGATCAAGCCAAGGGTTTCAGGAGGCCCATGCAAGAGGAGTCCACCAAAGTTGAATAATTAGTGTATCATGAGAGCTAGCCTTGGTATTATAAAGACAAACTACATGACTCCTTTCGTGCCAAATAGAGCTCTCTTTAGAGGCACCACCTAGGCACCTTGGTCCTTTCCATTTGGCTTTAAAAAAACACCCCCCAAGCCAAACCTTATCTTATGTGGAGATAAGGACCAGTAACTGCCCTTACAAAGCCATCCTCAACTATTTGCCAATTGCAACTGATTGAAAATTCTCCTTGCATAGAGGGCATCATAAGAAGACCTGGATTTTGCACATGATAAGGATGCCATTTGTTGGGCCATTTGCCCTTAGAAAGGCAAAGCCATTTGTTGGGCCATTTGCCCTTAGAAAGGCAAAGTCATTTGATTTACATCCCCATGGACTTGTAATATCTTTGCCTCTGATCTTTTAATGCAAATGAAGTCTTATTTGTAATCTCTAAATCTAACTTTTTTTTTATATAAATTTTTTGTTCGCATTCCAAGAGAGCAGCCTACACATAAGGCGCCAATGTTCCACTAGAGTCACACAACTCTGGAAGATGCAGGACCAGCACCCTTGTCATTGTTCACTGCTAAGCCAAGTCTTATTAGGTTGCTTTGTCTTTTTATGCCTTAAGGAGTTCTATGAGTACTTGGTTTGGCTACAATGTTGTCATTCCCATAATTAATGCCTGAACCATTAAATGAATAGTGCATACTAGGGTTACGAAGGAAAGAGAAGTTAATCGTAATTTGGATCTGCATATCGTTTGATCCAAAATGATCACCTCCAACTGCGATCAATGGCCAACCATTCAATTCAAGCTCTCTATTGGTCTCCATCATCTCATCTCAGAGATAGAGCCCCACCTCAATTGCCAATACTCATGGCAAGAACATCTCTTGCTATGTTCCGATGAGGATCACAGGGTATGCTTCCTAGTAAGCCCATTTCCAACTGGATACAATGATTACCTAAAAACAGAGAATGAGGAGGGAAGAGAGAGACAGTGAGAGATCTTGTCCCCTCTTAAATTTCTCATGTTATGTTGAAAGATAATTACATGGGTATTATGGGCAATTGGTCGATTGAAGGAGCAATTTTATGGAAGGGACATGTTTCCCATCAGAAGTACTCGTAGGGGTAACTTATTCACGCAAACCAATCCCATTTGTAACCATACTCCACTGAACATATGGAAGGCTGAAAGCATAAATTGCATATTTTGGTTGGACATAAGACTACATTTGCGTAGAGATAAGTTTAAAAGCATAAAAGTTGTGAGGGCAAGAAGCAGATTGGTGTGGAAAGAGGGATTGGCATGTGCCTCACACAAGCTTTTTAAGCAAATCACATAAAATTGCGGTTGTATACAGATCACTTCTGGTGGGCGGAGATGATGTAAGTGTTTGGGGAGGTAGGGATAGAAAGTAGATTGCAATAGGAAGATTAATTGGCATGTGCCCACCCAATCTTTGAATTGGAGTGATTTTAGCTAATTCTCCTATGCAGGTGGATGTTTTGGGGGTAATGTTTGGCTATAGAAGATAATCCTTAATTATTTCAAATATTGTCCTAATGTGGTTACAAATGTGACTAAAAAACTTTGAATAATCAATATCATGGTGATTATTGAAAATCATTTTAAAACATCTCTTCCCAAAATGCATCGAAATTGATTTTGATAAAAGACTTTTAAACATTTATGTTGTTTTCTGAATGCAGGATGATTGTATTCCGCGCAACTTAAAAGTCTTTAGCAGGGTTACGCGGTTAGAGTGGTATTTCAAGCCGAATTCGCGACTTGGGATTGTGAAAATGATTAACATTCTAAAAGCGTTTCCTCTTCTGAGGGTACTTATTGTGGTGGTGAGTTATGAAATTTTAGTTCCCTAGTGCCTCCTTTTGTTTCTCAACCAACAAGTTTAGTTTTGAATTTTGTTTTATTATGAGTGTTCTACATGTGATTATTGGGCGTCTTCATGTTCTTTCATCATATTACTTAGTCATGACTATGAATGCCCTTATTTGAAATGCCTGTCGAGTAAAAGTTACATATTCTGGAATTTTTACATATTTCTGGTCCATTTTGAAGCGTCAAAGTGACAAGTCATGATATCCGGGTGTCGTTTTGACCCTTCAACGAAGGTAATTCGTTGTATATGCGATGAACATAACTCTTCGGTGACCTTATTAATTCAGAATTCCCTATGCTTTGAGAATGTTGGTTGAACATTATACCCCTTCTTCCCATACCTCAGTTAACAGAGACAGTCATGGCCTCCACAAGCTGCTTTAATGAGGAATCCAAAACTAAATTAGACTAAATTCTTGGCTAAGACATCCCTCGTAACTTTGCCGTGACCTCCCCTTTAGGCTCTATAATGGCTTTCAATTTTTTAGGGCATCTCAGCGAAGTGCATCCCTGTTGTGTTGATTAAGAGGCTTTGCAATATGGACACCATGAAGAATTGGAAGATGACAGAAACTACAAAAAGATGTACAGTGAAATGCATTTGATTGGGTTCTTTTAGCATTTTGGTCTTTTATAGTTTGAGTCGAACGTCATTTCTTGAGAATTTTAGATAGTTGGAGTCAAGTTCTCAATTATAATACAAAGTTTACTTTTTTGGACTTTGTTGGCATGACTATTTTAGAGAGCTTGAGAACATAATCATAATTTGTGATTGCTTCCTTTTGTACATGGGCGACATTCTCTTGGTGTCGTCTATTTTTCTCTACAACTTTTGATTACTTATAAAAAAATAGCGTTTTCGGTTCAAGAACTGCATTTTTTGATGATGTCAACATCTCTTTTTTTGTTTAGTAATTTAGTTTTGTTTATATATACATGGAAATATTATACATGGAAATAGTGTCCTGAATAGCTTGACAGTTTAAGAATACTTAAGTTAGTGGGAGATCATTCTATTGTAACATATTTGTTTGATTTGATGTAAGTAGGTAACGCTGTGTTTATCTATTTATTTAGTGCTATGTACTTGTATTTACATCATTGTTTTCTCCCTCTCTTAATTTTAAGCATCTGCTTAAATTTTTCTGAGATTGTCTTCAGCATGGCAACATTGAGCTTGGGAGTGATGAAATCCAATTTGATTAAGTAGGCTACTGAGTTTGCTACATCAGGAGCTGCTTTGTAGAATGATGTATGGTATAAATGTTTGCTAAATCGCAAGTAGGGGTGCGCAACGAACTGGGTATTTATTGGGTTAAGCGGTCCGCCTGTTTAAAATAGAGCTAATAAAAGACCTGGTCAATAATGGACTGGGCCATTAATGGGCAAGCCTATTAAGGCATATTAACGGGGCAAACTGGGCGGGTCCATTAAAGCCCATTAAGATAGCTTGATTGTGTATTTTCTAATTTTGAATTTGGACTAGTTTAATTTGGTTGAAAAATTACAAATACATTAGTTGAAAAATTAACTAACCGAAAACACTCCTTAGATGATAATGGGCGGGTCATGGGCGGGTCAGGTTCATTTGACCCATAGCTCAACCCAGCCTATTAACAAACGTACTGAACCCAACCCAACCCGTTTAGTTAATGGACCAGTCCAGTCCGGTTCAACCCAGTCTGTTGCCCATCCTATTCGCAGGTGATGAGACAGTAAGAAATCTACTCTAATACCACCTGAAATGAACAGGAACAGCCCATTTGCAGGTGCATCTAACTCCCCATCCATGCAAACAATTATGCAGCCAGTGTGCTTTGAGCAGGTTTCTCTCTACAAGTACAAATTTCTGGGATTTTGTCTCTTGTTTTTGGAATTTCATTCTTCAAGCTTGGACACGGTGATCCATCTGTTTTTGGTAAATTTTAATTTAGTGTTTCGCGGGGGTTATTGAAAGGAGACGAAGCACTGTGACATTGTCAAGGAGGTCCGACGACAGAATATTTGACCTCTCCAACAGAATTTTTTTTTTTTTGAATTAAGACCCATGGGAAATTGTGAACCTTCTCACACATGCTTAAGTGTTCCGTTGATATCCCTGCAGCCTCACATGCATTTGCATTCGCACTTGCATGTTGCATCTCTACGGAACCTAATATACCTCCCTACACAAAATCTTCAGTAGTGAAGTAATCCATTACCATTGAATATTTGACCTCACCAATCCAAATTTGTTTGAATCATTACCTTTCTTAGAAACCAAGCCAGACTGCTCGCTCCAGCTATGTCTGAACAAATTTTTGTCAGTGACATTGTTTAGCGAAGACATAACCACTGAGTTGCACGCTTTCCGGACGTGAAGTTATGGGGCGGAATCATCTGGTTTCTAATGCTCCATTGACAATACCAAGCTTGAGCATTGCTGCTGAGGTCATATGGAGATTGTGTTCTTTAACAATACCAAGCTAGGAATGCCCTCTTCTCCCTTAATTGGGTACGTACTCCGTACTAATAACAAACACATTGAGTGGGATTTGGATTTCTCTCTCCTTTATTCTTCCCTTCCCTTCTCTTCTGTTGACGTACACCAGCATCAATTCATCATATCTCAATCTCATCTGTGCAGTGGATCATCGTCGCAGAAATGTTTAGAGAAGAAGAAGAAACAAATGTGGAGGAAAGAGGAGAAGACGAAACGAACAAGGATGAAAAGCCTGTTGAAGAAGAACCATTACCTGACAAAGAGATGAGCTTAGAAGAGCTGAAGGACTACGACGGAAGCAACCCATCCAAGCCCATATACTTGGCCATAAGGGGTCGGGTGTATGACGTCACCGTGGGCAAGGACTTCTACGAGCCCGGGGGCCCTATCACCTCTTCGCCGGCAAGGACTGCAGCCGAGCCCTCACCAAGGTAAGCAAGATCGAGTCCGATGTTGTCGGAACCTCGATGGCCTTGACGAGAGGGAGCTTGGGGTTCTTGGTGAGTGGGAGAAGAGGTACAAAGCTAGGTACCCTCTTGTTGCCCGCCTCGTTTAAGTCTAAAATATCACTTCATTCATTTCAGTGTCAGTTTAGAGAAGTTATTTTTATCGATTTCATTCTCATCATCAACCTCAATTCTTGGTTATTGGATCTTCACTTTTTGTCCACCTTGGGTTCAGATAAACTGGTGGTTTTATTGGAAATGTTCAATTCTAATGGCTTGATCAATGTATAAATTCACTCTAGTTATGTTCTTTTTCTTTTTTTTTGGGGATTCATAGCATGTATCTCATTCATCTAACATGTTTGTTCTTTTGGGTCCCCCGAATGCTATACAAATGACTAGCAACAAACAGAATGGAGGAAGAAAATGTATAATGTTTTTTTGTTTGCGATTTTTGAATTTTGTTTTCGATTTTTAAATTTTGTTTTATACTCCAAGAACTACCCTACTAGATTAATTATCGAAAAAATGATGTTTGTGATAGACGTTGAATCAACAATTAATATGTTCACTTACGTACTTGAACAACAAGATTCAAACGCTAGTTAATAGGAATGATCAAACACTATTTAATCGATCCATGATTCTTTTCCATGTGTTTAGAAGCACCAGGATTTCATCCCAAAAGAGCCCAGTTAAGAGTAGATCATCAGGTCATCTCATGTATATTTCATTACGGCTCATTGATTTCATCAAGCAAGCTTATGTAAAGGAAATTATTCAGGCACACTATAACGTGTTACTTTAGCTTAGAGTAATATAGAAAGTTAGGTTTGCTAAAGAAAAATAAAAATTACTACCAAAATATTTTCATGCATATAAATGCATGCAATAATGACCACTTTAAATATGAAAAAAAGCCACTAATAAATTTTATTAGCAAATGAAAGACAAAGTAAACCGATAATAACTCGCCATCTCACCTTTCACCGCCACCTAAGTTATCCACATATCAATCTCATATGCTATCACTCAATTTAATATATAGTTATATAGATTGAGACTCATTGGCAATGGGTTTAGTTAGTACCTAATAACTACAATTAGTTGTAGTTTGGCATGTTTACACTTTATATATTTTGGGGGACTTAGAAATAGGGGTGACCGAAGATATGCTGGATGACGACACTCGACACTTTTTTGATCATGTACTTTCACTTGTGCCTACATATGGTTGTTGTCGCTGATTATATATTCTTCTTTCAATTATATATTTGTTTATACGAAATCGTTAACAAGGGCGTAGGGTACAAGATCCATGTCATTTGACATAGCTACAAAACATACTGTTCAACAAAGCTACAAAACAACTCGTCCCCATCCGTGATGGAAATTAGTAAAATCGATACAAATACATTATCACTATGGTAGAGATGAAACACATTTCGATAGCGAAAGTCGTCTCCATTTGGCAAGAACGATTTCGTTTCTGATAGAGATGAAAAAGGCTTTTCGTAGCAAGTTTCGTCTCTAACAAATATGAGTAAATTTTTAAGGCAACCAAATCTATTCGTTGCAGATGGAGATGAAAAAAGCATCGTAGCAATATGTGTCTCTAACAGAGACGAACATTCGTGAAATGGCAACCAACAACATTTCGTCTCTAATAGAGATGAAACTTATTTCGTATCAAAATTCGTCTCTAACAGAAACGAACTTGTATGAAACGGCTACCACAATATATTCGTCGCTATTAGCGAGGAAAAATATTTCGTCTCTATTTTCGTAACTAACAGAGATGAAAAATACATGTCATCGCTAATTTCATCTGCGGTGGTGGGTTTTGAAACGAACATTTTTTCGTCTCTGTTTCGTCGCTAAATGAAAAAAATAAAATTTAGAGACGAACATTTTTCATCGCTAACTATGCGCTTTTCTGTAGTGTACACCCAAGTTGCTCGACTGGAATCATCCACAATTGATAAGAAATAGGGTGTCCTAGAAAAAGATTTGACCCGATAAGCCCCCATATATCACAATAAATTGAATCAAAGGAGTTTAAGGCTTTATTATCACTATTAGGAAAAGAAATTCACGTTTGTTTGGCACGAAAACATGCATCACACACATCAGACTTACTGCTAGAATCCATCTCAATATTACTAAAACCCTTAAATAATCCTTGGCTCTATTGGTGTCCCAAACGACAATGCCATAAATCATAAGACACGACTTTGTTTACTCGAAAATCGGCTGACAGCGTTTACTTGTAGAACTCTTCTTGGCTCACCCACTCCAATCAGGGTCTTCGTAGCAGGGTCCTGTATCACACACGACTTGTAAGAAAACGTTACTATGAAGAAAATTTCATCAACTAATTGCGCGATAGACATTAAATTGCATTTTAGACTAGGAATATAGAGCACGTCCCTAAGAGTTATCTTAGAATTCAATTTCACTGATCCTCGCTTGTGGGCAAGCATCGTTGTGCCATTAGCTAAATCAACAGGAATAGGCATTAGTTCACTAATGTCCGTCAATAGACTTAGATCACCACTCATATGACATGACACACCACTATCCAACAACCAATCACTTATACCTAAGAGCTTGTCATGGCTAGATTTCGGAGTCTCGATGAGACTCAAAATCCACTGTATCTATTCGAGTGTAAACCCATATGTGCTGCTAAACCCGTGGGTGACTTCTTGCCGCTGGAGGAGTGATTCTGACTCGGCTGTAGGCTGGACTGCGTGCGCTACCTCAAGTCCTGGTCCAGCTCCTCGGCCTCTATCCAAGCATCCTCCACTGCAGCTGTCACGGCCTCGACCTCATCCACTTTGTCCTCTATGAACAGTCCAGCCAGGTGGGTAGCCTATGAGCTCAAAGCATCCTGCCTCCTTGTGTCCCGCCTTCCCACAATGAGTACTTGTGGGTCGGTCCTGGCTGCGCTTGTGGTTCACGGCAAAGGCTGCCTTATTTTCGTTCCGCTCATCTCATCCAATCATCACCTTCTTGTGATGTTCCTCCTCCTGGACCGTATTAAAAATACGATCAAGAGATGGAAACGAGTCTAATGCAAGTATTTGACTTTGTACAGTAGCGCAAGATTCATCACCAATCCCATCAAAAATTGATGGATTTTATCGTCTTCTATAAACTTGGCAATTTTTTCCTCCTGCACCACATCCACAAGATGGAATTTTTATGTAATTGTCGAGTTCATTCCACAAACTCATGAGTTTAGAAAAAAACTCAACCACTTCCTGCTTTTCTTGCTTACATGATTACGTCATGGATAATGAGTGTAAGAAAAAAATTATCATTTTAATTAAAGTTAAGATAAAAAGGACATGCATTAGGTAATTAATTTACCTTGATTTTCTTGCTGAAGTTCCTCTCATTTCTCTTTTTCATGTATCTATGAATCTTCTCTTTTCTCTGCTCAGTGGAGAGCTTCCCCACTTTGAAACTAGAGTCTTCCACACTTGTTATTTCTGTTGCCAAAGGAGCTGAGCTTGTTGTTGCACTCACCAATTGTGAACCCTCATTGCTATATGCCTTCATCAACCCAAAAAAAACCGTCATCGTTAATTAGTCGTCATCGCAGATGCAATTAAGGCGGCCTACAGCTAGATATCCTTAAATCCTGTAAAAAAGGGATTGAAAATGAGAGGGGTTGTTGTTATTATTGTATATTTCGGTACGAGATAACCTCACGAAGAAGGGAATCGAAATGACCTACCTGTTCATCCCCTGAGTTATGCACTCACGGGAGACGATCAGGGCAGAAGATCCCACCACTGTCTCCTTGAAAATCCAATTCTTTAGGTTGTAACTCCGAACCCATAAGCGATCTCCCCGAAAACACAGTCGAATTCTCAAGGCCTAATCCATGATTAAGATTTCCATGCAAGAATGAACCACCTATTGAAGGGTGATCAAGAAATGAGCTGCATGATGGGGAGGAAGAGTTTGCAGGGTTTAGCCTTAGGAAAGGTAGGATTGGGGGGAGGTAATCTTCCTCGAAAACCGGCCCCAAGGGTGGAGGTGGCCCTGAAATGAAAGGGAGTAGGGTTGTAGATTCAATTGAGGCAGGATGTGGCGAGATTCCATTGTTTAAAGGTATTTGGTATTGGTCTTGTTGAGTGGTGGTGGTGGTGATGGGGTTAATGGTGTAAGGAGGTGTCGAGCCAGAAAAGGGTGAGGAAGGGGAGAAGTCGATCGAGACTGAGATATCGTCCATGTCATCCTGTGAGTCAAATATAATGGAGAGGCCATTTTGGAATGGGCTCGGGTTGGCGGTGGCGGCGGTGGTGTTGGCAGTGGTGTTGGCAGTGGCGGCGGTGCTACTGGCGGTGCTCGTGCTATTATGGTCATTTTGATCTCTTAGGAAGTTGCTTATGTCTAAAGATTCTATATTGAACTTGTTATCACTATTGTCATGGTTGTTCTCTACTGTGATTGAAGGAAATGAAAGGTTTGCAACATAACTTGACGAACTGTGATCCTCAAAGGCACAACCGTTAGGGCTAGAATTAGTATCAAAATTATTCTGCACAGTCTCTGAAAATATATCAGGATTGTAGAAATCAAAGATTTGGACATTTATGGGGCTTGATATGTCATCCTGCATTAAATGAAAAAACCCAAACTTATGATAGTTCCAAGATTATATATACGTACGACATATAATCATTGAATTAACCATCTCCCATGTGATGGCTATAGTTGAATGCGTTCCATTTGTAAACCTTTGGCTTGCTGATTGTCCCATCAATAAAGCCTAGTTTATTTTTGGCTTTTAATGATATTCGTACGACCTGCTCCCTGGTCGTAATTTTTTCCCATTAAATCTCACCGTGACAATAATTGCACCTAGTAAATCTGAAGGATGCAAAAAGTACGGACTTTGAGCATCAATAATGAAATCTCTCGGTTGAACCTCTTTGGTTTCATCATCTTTGGTTTTGTCATCTTTAGCCGTGACATCTCTAGTTTAGGGTATGCTCTGAAACCATGAAGAATTAGAGCTTGAGAGGAGAGGGAGATGACCGAAGCTTCTGTTTGTATTTCTCTACCCTTACAAGCCGTGATACCCATGAACTTTATACACAAGCAATTCTTCTCACCTTAGAGCACTTCCAAAAGAGTGCTCGCGAGCCAAAAGTTGGCCTCGACACGTGCGTGAGCCGCTCGTGGCCGTGCACTGGTCGGCTCGCCTGTTGCGGCTCACGAGTTGGCTCGCCCAGGTGAGCGGCTCGGGGGGTAGCCAGCTATTCTTTTCTTTTTTTTTTGGCTTCAGTTTTGATTGAATTAGATAACCATAAATTATTTTCAAATATTGAAGCATGTGTGAATTTTTTTTAAATTCAAACTTGTTGATTTTTTTTAAAAAAATTATGAATATTTTATTAGTTGTGTTATCAAAGTATTTTATGCAAATTAATTTTGCACAAAACTAACAAAGCTAAATAAAATCATAACATAAAAGCTAAATTAAATAAATATTCTTAAATGTGAGGTCTGTAGATATTATTTTATTTGGTGAGTCAAAGTGATGAGCCTTACATTGAAGAGAGGGAGGATTGTGAGTCAAAAAAATTAACTCACTAACTAATGTGATAATAATAAGCTCCTACTAGTGAGCTAAAAAATTAGGTCATCATTGGAGATGCTCTTAGACTCCTAATTTAAATCGACATACAAGTAGGACTCACATTAGGAAACATAATCTAGCACAAGATATAATTCTTGAACTTTATGCAGAAGCAAACCCATTATATGACCCGCGTCCTCTATCACGATTTGCTTCAGCTTCTTCCATTCTTGGCCGTCTAATTCCCCCCGGTAAGTAGAGCTGCCGCACCACTTCCAGTCCCATTCAACCTCTGTCCCATTTTCTAGGTTTCATACGTCAGATGGTTATTCACATGTATAGTTTTAATTTTTTGTGACAAAGAGTTGTAAACTTTTAGTTTAAAATTTAGAATTTAGAATTTAGATCGTGGATAAACTCTAAAGCGGATGTTTTCCAAGTGTAGGCGTAACCAGACCAGATCGAAAGAAGCTTTAGGCTCAACTCAGAGTACGCCTTTTATTTTTAACCAAGCAGATAGAGAGATGATCGGCAGGAACAACGCAAAGGGGAGAGACAGAGAGATGATTGCAGAGATATCACAGGAGGAGGAGCTTCCTCCCAAGCTTTGTCGGTGTCTCAATGCCAGTGCTGCCTATTTCACTCAGGTACTCTCTCTCTCTCTCTCTCTCTCTCTCTCTCATGTTATAGAAAATACAACATACCTGCAATCAAATTCCATTGTGCTACCATTCAAAGATCTAATCTTTTGCCAATTATTAACTTCGTCTTTCACTCACTTGATCTTGATTTCGATTTTGATTTCAAATTCAATTTATTACATGACACGAGGCTTTTGCATTAGTCTGTTTTCATGACAAATTTCAATTTTTGAAAATTTCACCTTTTCCTTGTAATACAATACTACTACATCCATTGATTGTGCCATCAATGTCCATGTTTAATCAACCGTCTTCCAGCCCCTAACTGTTTCCCTCAGAAGAATGTTGGGGCCCTTATTAAGGGCATGTTTTTTTCGTGGGTGAATTTTAAAATATCAACCTCAACTTATTTCAACCCACTTTAACCTACCTCAACCCACTTCCACTATTTTAATCAAGTTCAATTTATCACATAAAAAAAATTCAACTTACTTTAACAAATTTCAACCTGCTTCAACCCACCTCAACCTACTTCAACCCACTTTATCCTTTTACCCACTCTAATTTACACACGAAAAGAACAGACCCTAAATGTGGCACCCTTTTTTTTGGTTTTTTGATAGAGGGATCGTATTAGCAAACTGCCAGATGAAGTTTTGGACTTCATTATGTCAAGGGTTTCATTGAGGGATCGTATCAGAGCAAGTGTGATATCCAGAAGATGGCATGAAATTTGCCTATCCCCTTCTCGGATACAACTTCATTGGCATCAAGGTTTGGTAAACGTTGCAAATTGTCACCGTTGTGAGCACTTTTGTCCTATGTATCGGGATGCATTCGTAAATAATGTTAATCGGTTCCTAGCATCTTTCAGAGGCAACCATGTCCGTTATTTTCATCTGTTTTTCTGCCTTACTAGTAGTAGCAAGGATGATTTCGATTACATGATCTCACTGTTGAAATTCTTAGTCTCTGTCTACTAAACTTGAATTTGATTGAATAATTAGTACATTGCTTGTGTTCGATTTCAACTTCATGCCTTGTCTGAGAACGTTGCTTTCCTCGTGCGTTGTCTCATGTTCTCATTCTGCATTCTGACAAGGGTTTGCGTTTTCCTCAGCAAGTTTCATTTTTTTTTTTAAATTTTATTTTTTGTTAGTACTATACTTCTACTGTCAATGTTTAATCATCCGTGTTCCAGATTCTGAATTGTGTCCGCGAAGATTACTCAGATTGGTATTAAATGTAGCAATTTTTTTTTTGTTTTGTTTTTGGGCAGAGGGATCGTATTAGCGAACTGCCAGATGAGGTGCTTGATTTGATTATGCTAAAGATTTCCTTGAGCGATCGTGTCAGAGCCAGTGTGGTCTCGCAAAGATGGAGCAAGATTTGCTTATCACCGTCTGAGATACGACTTGACTGGGCTAATTGTTTAGCAACTGGTAACACGGACAGTGATGATGAGCACAATCATGATGAATTTTGTCCCTTCTATCGGGAAGTTTTTGTAAATAATGTGAATCGGTTCCTATCATCTTTCCGAGGCAGCCATGTCAAACGTTTTGATTTACGTTTCTGCCTTACTCGTAGTAGCAAGAATGATATGGATGGGTGGATCCGTTTTGCAGTTAGAAGGGGCGTTCAAAGCATGAGTTTTATCTCATTTTGTTACACTGGCGTTGACTTCCGTAACCTTTATGGCAATGATCCTGACCAATCATTCGAAAATATTCAGTATATGATAGGCACTGAGCTGTTTGACACTCCCCGGTGTAATTTAAAGAGCCTACTATTGGGTGGCTGTAACCTAGGGCCAGATTTTGCCAAGCATTTAAGGGGTTTGAAAACTCTCAACTTGGCTTATTCATTTTTAGCACATTATGATATGCAAACGTTGTTTTCTGGGCTGCCCAATCTGTTGGAGTTGATCTTCTCGAGATGCAACCTTCCCGTGGAATTAAGCCTAAGTTGTTTGCCTTTGTTGAGGACTTTCACGCTAAAGCATTGTAGTGGGGTGCAGCATATTTACCTGTACCATGGTAACCTCAGCTGTTTTCAACTTTTCACGGAACGAGTTGTCAAATGTGATCTTGTTCGTGCTCCTAACGTAGTGTCTCTTGGCTGTTCTGCAACACGGATGACATTGCCTTATTTTTTCAACCATATTCCAATACACGCCCCGATGCTAACCAAGCTACATGTGATATGCCATGGTGAATTGGTAAGAGATAAAAGGTTCTTATTTCTTTTGTTGTCTCTTGTTAATTCTGGTGAAACTTTTACCTGTTCAGTTTGATGAATAGTTGTGCTCCAATGAAGAATAAACCAGGCAGTATACTATTTAGTGCTAGCAAACTAGCAGACTAGGAACATGCAGACCGAACTAAGGAAGAAATTGTTGTCTTCTTTTGTTACTAGAAGAAACTGGATTTATGTGATAGGGAAAAGAGTCACAATGGGAAGGAGAGAAGAAAAGAAGAATGTCTAGAGTTTTAGGTTGGTAACCACTTTTGCTGCTGTGGAAAGTAGCTTGTAATCACTTTCAAAGGGCAAGTAGCTTGGGAATTATTTAATTTTAGAAGATTAGTGTGGGAATTCATTCTAGAGACCTTGAATAGCATATTTGATACCTCACCATTGTATCAAGGCAGGTCCCATCCACAATGCCACCTTTGAAGGTGCAAAGTTAAACTTCATATGAAATTGGCCATATGATACAAGAATCTTGTATTATTATAATTTGTTTTTGGTCCAAAGCTCTAGATTTATGTCTCTAAGAGATGTCATTGATGACCAAATCTCTTGCAGGTCCCATCCACAATACCACCTTTGAAGTTGTGAAGTTAAACTTTATGTGAGATTCGCCATCCGATAGAATAATCTCATATTGTGATAATTTGTTTTTAGTTAGTAAGCTCTAGATTTATATTTCCAGGAGATGTCATCGATGAACAACATCTCTACGGTCCATATTCCTAAGCTCGATTGTTTCCCAGTGACCTGAGAGTGCTGATGAGATTATCTTTATGTAGCATGAGCCTTGATGTGCTGAATACTTCTGTATTCTACTTTTTCAAATCTTTCTGGACCCTCAAGTTTTTGGATGTCATAAAATCATAGATCCTTGAACTTCTATAGCTTACCACCCTTCTTGAAGGGAGCATTAAATCCATTAGCCTTCTGCTTTATATTCTTATATTTAAATGGAACATCTTCGGGTCTCCGATGTCTTTCATGGTCCTTCTCTACAAAAATTGGAAAATGTTGGACAAAGGTTGAGGTTATGTGTTTTGAATAAAACTAGGGCAGTGTTAGGCTCAGTCCCCACACGCTAGAAAGCAATCCAACCTGGAACAATTGCTATCTCTTCTCTTTGATCAAGCCAAGGGTCTCAGGAGGCCCATGCAAGGGGAGTCCACCAAAGTTGAATATTAGTGTATCATGAGAGCTAGCCTTGGTATTATAAAGACAAACTACATTACTCCTTTCGTGCCAAATAGAGCTCTCTTTGGAGGCAACACCTAGGCGCCTTGGTTCCTTCCATTTGGCTTTAAAAAAACACCCCCCAAGCCAAACCTTATCTTATGTGGAGATAAAGACCAGTAAATGCCCTTACAAAGCCATCCTCAACTATTTGCTAATTGCAACTGATTGAAAATTCTCCTTACATAGAGGGCATCATAAGAAGACCTGGATCTTGCACATGATAAGGATGCCATTTGTTGGGCCATTTGCCTTTAGAAAGGCAAAGTCATTTGATTTACATCCCCATGGACTTGTAATATCTTTGCCTCTGATCTTTTAATGCAAATGAAGTCTTATTTGTAATCTGTAAATCTTTTATGACTAACCTTAAGAACTTTTTTTCATATAAATTTTTTGTTTGCATTCTAAGAGCAGGCTAAACATAAGGCACCAATGTTCCACTGGAGTCACACTAACTCTGGAAGGTGCAGGACCAGCACCCTTGTCATTGTTCACAGCTAACTCAAGTCTTATTAGTTTGTTTTCTGAATGCAGGATGATTGTATTCCGCGCAACTTAAAAGTCTTTAGCAGGGTTACGCGGTTAGAGTGGTATTTCAAGCCGAATTCGCGACTTGGGATTGTGAAAATGATTAACATTCTAAAAGCATTTCCTCTTCTGAGGGTACTTGTTGTGGTGGTGAGTTGTGAAATTTTAGTTCCCTAGTGCCTCCTTTTGTTTCACAACCAACTAGTTCAGTTTTGAATTTTGTTTTATTATGAGTGTTCTACATGTGATTATTGGTCGTCTTCATACTCTTTCATCATATTACTTAGTCATGACTATGAATGCGCTTCTTTGAAATGCCTGTCGAGCAAAGGTTACATATTCTGGAAATTTTGCATGTTTCTGGTCCATTTTGAAGTGTCAAAGTGACAAGTCATGATATCCGGGTGTCGTTTTGACCCTTCAACTAAGGTAATTCGCTGTATATGCAATGAACATAACTCTTCGGTGACCTTATTAATTCAGAATTCCCTATGATTAGACAATGTGGGTTGAACATTATACCCCTTCTTCCCATACCTCAGTTAACAGAGACAGCCATGGCCTCCACCAGCTGCTTCAATGAGCAATCCAAAACTAAATTAGACTAAATTCTTGGCTAAGGCATCCCTCTTAACTTTGCCGTGACCTCCCCTTTAGGCTCTAGAATGGTTTTCAATTTTTTAGGGCATCTGAGCGAAGTGCATCCATGTTGTGTTGATTAAGATGCTTTGCAATATGGACACCATGAAGAATTGGAAGATGACAGAAACTACAAAAAGATGTACAGTGAAATGCATTTGATTGGGTTCTTTTTGCATTTTGGTCTTTTATAGTTTGAGTCGAATGCCATTTCTTGAGAATTTTAGATAGTTGGAGTCAAGTTTTCAATTATAGTACAAAGTTTACTTTTTTGGATTTTGTCGGCATGATTATTTTAGAGAGCTTGAGGACATAATCATAGTTTATGATTGCTTCCTTTTCATGGGCGACATTCTCTCGATGTCGTCTACTCTTCTCTACAACTTTTGATTACTTATAAAAAAAAATAGCATTTCCGGTGCAAGAACTGCATTTTTTGATGTTGTCAACATCTCTTTTTTTGTTTAGTAATTTAGTTTTGTTTATATACATGGAAATATCATACCTGTGTTGGGCTGTTCGCTGATCCAGATTTGACATATGTTAGTAACAACTGTTTCAAATTTATCCATGCACTTCTACATAGCTTTTGCTGTCATTACACTGGTACGTGGTGGTTTATTTATTCTGCCCCTTCTGGTAAATTTGCAGACGAGTAGCGCAAAAAACCTTGAAGAAAATGATCAACTTATGGATGTCAGTTACAAACCTGAAGATCTAAGTGTTGTTATACTTGGTAGGTTTTGGGGAACCTCGACCCAAACTAATTTTGTAGCTTATTTGTTGAAGCACGCTACTAAGCTCAAGCGATTTATCATTAGAGGTCAGAAAACATGGGGTGAAGCAGCGCGACAGGATTTTCTTTCAAAAATAGAGGGATTGGACAAAGATGTCGAGGTTATAGTGTCCTGAATAGCTTGACAGTTTGAGAATACTTAAGTTAGTGGGAGATCATTTTATTGTTACATATTTGTTTGATTTGATGTAAGTAGGTAACGCTGTGTTTATTTATTTATTTAGTGCTATGTACTTGTATTTACATCATTGTTTTCTCCCTCTCTTAATTTTAAGCATCTGCTTAAGTTTTTCTGAGATTGTCTTCAGCATGGCAACATTGAGCTTGGGAGTGATGAAATCCAATTTGATTAAGTAGGCTACTGAGTTTGCTACATCAGGAGCTGCTTTGTAGAATGATGTATTGTATACATGTTTGCGGAATCGCAAGCAGGGGTGGGCAACGAAAAACATTTGTTGATAAGATTTGATGATTTTTTTTTGCTTGAATTTTTTTTCAAAGAAAAACAAATTATTTTTATTGAATTAGATAACCATAAATTATTTTTCAAATATTGAAGCATGTGTGAATTTTTTTAAAATTCAAACTTGTTGATTTTTTTAAAAAAATTATGAATATTTAATTAGTTGTGTTATCAAAGTATTATATGCAAATTATTTTTGCACAAAACTAATAAAGCTAAATAAGATAATAACATAAAGGCTAAATTAAATAAATATTGTTAACTGTGAGGTCTGTAGATATTATTTTATTTGGTGAGTTAAAGTGGTGAGCCCTGCATTAGAGAGATGGAGAATTGTAAGTCAAAAAAATTAACTCACTAACTAATATGATAATAATAATCTCCTACTAATGAACTAAAAAATTGGATCGTTATTGAAGATGCTCTTAGACTCTTAATTTAAATTGACATACAAGTAAGACTTACATTAGGAAACCCGTTATATGACCCGCGTCCTCTATCACCAACGCTCATGCTCCAACAGTATGGACAGGTCGCAGGCGGTGGGGACGCAATCAGCTGAGACTTAAAATTCTACTATACTCTCTACATGATCCCATCCCGCCCGGCCCAGTGCTTGTCCAACTAGGCCCAAACGCATTATATGACCCGCGTCCTCTATCACGATTTGCTCCAGCTTCTTCCATTCTTGGCCGTCCAATTCCCCCCGGTAAGTAGAGCTGCCGCACCACTTCCAGCCCCATTCAACCTCTGTCCGTCGCCTGATTCCGAGACTTTGCCTCGGTCGTTGCTTCCACAGGCTCTGAAATTCGCCGCCGCCGCGCTGCCGGTACTCGTCTGCCACCCGCCTTTGCTCAGTCGCTGTCAGTTCCTGATTCAGAATTTGAGCCACAAAGCTAAAAGACAAATTTGAGGTAAATCCGTAACTTTGGTTTATAATTAGGTTCTTTTGTAAACTATTATGTTTAATTTACTGATTTTAATCAAATTTGTGTTAAATAATTGGTGGATTTAGTGTTTTAGTTTCATAAATCAATAAATTAGGGTTCTTCGTTGCATATTTGCTCCATTTTCTAGGTTTCATACGTCAGATGATTATTCACATGTATAATTTTAATTTTTTGTGACAAAAAAATGTAAACTTTTAGTTTAACATTTAGAATTTAGAATTTAGATCGTGGATAAACTCTAAAGCGGATGTTTTCCAAGTGTAGGCGTAACCAGACCAGATCGAAAGAAGCTTTAGGCTCAACTCAGAGTACGCCTTTTATTTTTAACCAAGCAGATAGAGAGATGATCGGCAGGAACAACGCAAAGGGGAGAGACAGAGAGATGATTGCAGAGATATCACAGGAGGAGGAGCTTCCTCCCAAGCTTTGTCGGTGTCTCAATGCCAGTGCTGCCTATTTCACTCAGGTACTCTCTCTCTCCCTCTCTCTCTCATGTTATAGAAAATACAACATACCTGCAATCAAATTCCATTGTGCTACCATTCAAAGATCTAATATTTTGCCAATTATTAACTTCGTCTTTCACTCACTTGATCTTGATTTCGATTTTGATTTCAAATTCAATTTATTACATGACACGAGGCTTTTGCATTAGTCTGTTTTCATGACAAATTTCAATTTTTGAAAATTTCACATTTTCCTTGTAATACAATACTACTACATCCATTGATTATGCCGTCAATGTCGATGTTTAATCGGCCATCTTCCAGCCCCTGACTTTTTCCCCCAGAAGATTGCTGGGGCTGTTATTAAGGGCATGTTCTTTTCGTGGGTAAATTCCAAAATATCAACCTCAACCTATTTCAACCCACTTCAACCTACTTCAACCCACTTCCACTATTTTAACCAAGTTCAATTTATCACATAAAAAAATTCAACTTATTTTGACCCATTTCAACCCACCTCAACCTATTTTAACCCACTTCATCCTTTTACCCACTCTAATTTATACACGAAAAGAACAGACCCTAAATGTGGCACCCTTTTTTTTTTTGGTTTTTTGACAGAGGGATCGTATTAGCGAACTGCCAGACGAAGTTTTGGACTTCATTATGTCAAGGGTTTCATTGAGGGATCGTATCAAAGCAAGTGTGATATCCAGAAGATGGAATGAAATTTGCTTATCCCCTTCTCGGATACAACTTCATTGGCATCA
The DNA here is from genome assembly GCA_029747015.1 of Carnegiea gigantea. NCBI lineage: Eukaryota > Viridiplantae > Streptophyta > Magnoliopsida > Caryophyllales > Cactaceae > Carnegiea > Carnegiea gigantea. Next base: position 235,693 of record JAKOGI010000816.1, on the reverse strand, counting down.
AGGTTTGGTAAATGTTGCAAATTGTGACCGTTATGAGCACTTTTGTCCTATGTATCGGGATGCATTTGTAAATAATGTTAATCGTTTCCTAGCATCTTTCAGAGGCAACCATGTCCGTTATTTTCATCTGCGTTTCTGCCTTACTAGTAGTAGCAAGGATGATATTGATGAGTGGATCAGATTCGCTATCAGAATGGGTGTAAAGGTGATGGGTGTTGTCTTGTACTGTCAAACGGGCACGGGCTCTGCTTTACGAACCCTTGATGATGATGATTCTGAATTATCATTTGAAGATGACCAGTATGTTATGGGCGCTGAGCTGTTTGACACTGCCCAGTGCAATTTGAAGTGCCTTCAATTATGTGGCTGTAACCTGAGGCCAGACTTTGCCAAGTACGTCAGTGCTTTGAAAAGTCTCTCCTTGTGTTTGTCATTTTTAGCTCAGTATGATCTGCAAACAATGCTTTCTGGATTGCCTAGACTGGTGGATTTGTTGTTCGATACATGCACCCTTCCTCAGGAATTAAGTCTAAGTTGTCTGCCGTCACTGAAGAAGTTCAGGATTAAGTATTGTCGTGGGGTTGAGCAGATATACCTGTCAAATGTCAACCTCGTCTTTTTGTCAATCCTTGGTAAAAGAGCTATCAAAGGCAATCTTGTTGGTGCTCCTAACCTAAAGACTTTTTGCTGTTCTGCAACAAGCTTGACAATGCCTTCTCTCTTCAAGCGCATTCCAGAGGAGGCACCGATGCTAGAGACATTTTGTGTGTCATACTGTGGTAAATCAGTAAGTGATCAAAAGTTCGTATTTCTTTTATTATTTCTCTCTTTAGTTCCCCTAAGTTTTATATCGAAGCTTTGATTTGTTAAGCTAGTTGTTTAAGTGATTGTTTTGCAATCACTCAGTATGTTCAGTTTGAGAAATATCTAGATGTTTTAGCTGTTTAAGAAAATGATAGGTTCTCCGTTGGATTGTATTGCCAGTTTTTGGGAGTCTCATTTCTCTGTCATGGTGTTCAGATTCACCACAATCTGTATAGACTAAAATTTTAAAATATGAAGTATTAAACATAAACATTCTTATACTTATCTACATAATGGTCCGTTCAAGTTTGATGCATGATCTATAGTAAAAATCAATAATTTGGTTTTTCTTACTTTATGAATTATTTATGCAAGCTTTGTAAGTAAGGATCTTTTAGCTTAACTTAAGAGTATATTTTAATAGGGATTATTTTACATGTTTTAGGGAGGGTATTTTGGGACGAGAGAGGAAGAAGGTAGGTTGCGATAGGGAGAAGTATTGGCATGTCCCTTATATAAGCTTTGGAATTTGAGAAACTTCTTGCAAAGTCTCCTTTTTGGTTAAATTTGTTGTTCGATCTTAAAAAGTTTCATTTATTGTTCTAAAATGATTACAAATGCGGCTGTCAAAACCGTGAATATTGCAGATTATATTTTTTTCATAGATTTGGCTTAAGAACATCCCCGCTAGAGATGAATCCAAAATGTTTTTTTATAAAAGAATTAACATCATTGATGCTTTGCCAATGCAGGATGATTGTGTTCCTAATTGCTTGAAAGTCTTCAATGGTGTTACACGGTTGGAGTGGTATTTTTTGGAAAGATCACGACTTGGGATTGCGAAAATGGTTAGCGTTTTAAAAGTGTTTCCTTTTCTAAGGGAACTTCTTGTGTTGGTGAGTCTCCTTGTATCTAGTGGCCAACTAGCGTAGGGTTCAATACTCTGTCATTATATACCTGCCCATTGATATTTTCTATAGATTATTGCTTAGACTTAATATTCTTTCTTAACATTACTCAGACTCGAGTCTGTACCTGAAAGACATGCCGTGTAAGGTTATATCTGGATTTCTTGGCATGTTTTTGGTCTTGTTTGGGGTTTACAAGAAATAACTCGATATTAGGATGTTGATTCTTTAACAAGGGGTACTTCGTTATATATGAAATGAGCATAACATGGGTTGTATTATATGTGCAGATACGTAATACCAAAAACCTTGAAGAGCATAATCTTGTGCCTGTCAATTACAAACCTGAACATCTAACTTTTGTTGCACTTCGTGGATTTGATGGAGCTTCAGGACAAATTGATTTTGTGCTTTATTTGTTGGAGCATGCTGTTATGCTTAAGCAATTGGCCATTGTAAGTGCGAAATCATGGGGTGAAGGAGCACAACAGGATTTCCTTTCCAAAATACAGGGATTACGCGAAGATGTTGAAGTTACAGTAAGATAAATAGTTTGACACTATTTATGTTAGGAGACTTGTTTTGCTATTGTGATACTTACAATGATGCTGAATTGATGCTACAATTTATTTATTTATTGCTATCTGTCTACCTCTAAATTTTTGTTTCGCACTTCTTTTAATTTAAAACTCTCCATATTCCTAGATTTCCCATTAGCGTGGCCACATCACATTAAGCATGTTTCTGAACTTAGCTCAAAGTTGCAGGTTAAAAGACAGTAAAACAGGGTCTTCTTGTACATAGGCATTAAATTGGATTTGGGGTTGAAGCTACATCTACCCTTACATCCATTTAGCCTCACCGAATCTATATTCACATTCTCATTCGTTAATTTTTAGCCCATTTTTCTTTCAAAACCTATATCATATTTCTAGGAGTATATACTCCTACCAGACATGTCAGTGCCACATATTAAAAGTTGTTTATATGACAAATACACGTTTGGATATATATATATATATATATATATATATATATATATATATATATATATATATATATATATGTATGGCAAGTTGGAGTACACACCCCTAGGTGTATGATATATATTATCTTTTTCTTTATCCATATCTATTAGATGAAACAGATGTTTGGATATCCATTGAATATTTTTCGTTCTAAACTAGTGTCAAGGATGGACTCATGCAGCGCATGAGATCTCTCAGAATACTCACTCAAACTTCTGTATGCTAAAAATTTGGTGGACAAAATCTTGTAAGTTTTCATGTATCACAATAATAATAGGTATTAATGGTGATATAATCTTAGTGCTGTTAATTATTAACACTGACTTCGAATCTTGTACTTTGAAAATTGACCGCAAATTGAAACCTTTTGGTAGTTTATATCAACGGTATTTTTTTCCATATATAGAATCCGTAAAGGAAGATTGCATTGTATCTAAAATCTCTAATATTTCATAATTATATTTATATTTATATTTAGGTTCAAGTAGATGGATAAATAATAATGATGATGGTGCAATCTCTTTTATTGTCCCTTGATATTAGTAATTGTGTTTTTATGGTAAATAAGAGGTAGAATATCATTATATCTGACTATGTGTCTTTATTCATTATCAAAGTTTAGTAAAAATTGGAAGACCAAATATGCATTATAAATTATCTATAATCGGTGTGTTGATTTTATAATATAATATATTATTTTTGGTAATGTTGGAAGTAATATTAACAATATAATGTAGTGTTTATTTTTTTTTAATTCAAGGCAAGGGGGCTGTTTATATTAATGTTGAATCAATAAAGGAGTACATATCTTCCGATGCTCGTGACACAATGTTTTCCGGTACATCAAAGGACCATACCCGCTCTACAAATGAAATAGGTTGCAAGTGAGCTAGCTCATGTGCAACTTTATTACCCCTCGCTTCACAAACGACCAAGCATAATAGTTAAACGACTCCACTAAACGAATGATATCTTGAATGACCCATCCCACAGAGTTTTCGTGAACTTCCTTAGCATTCCAACACTCCCACAGTATAGCAATGAATTCTCGCAATTCTTCCAGGCCCAACCGGTTTGTCGCGCATTCTACGCAGTCCCGAACACTCCTGAACCGACCACCCCAAATACCCTTGTCCACGGCCGACCAAATTCGTTCCGCAAGTGGGCATTCAAGAAGCACATGTACATCGGATTCTTCCACGCATCCACAAATATCACACGCCATTCCAAATGCCGGAAGACGTATCACAATATTCATCCTAACCGGTAGGATGCCTCTACACGCCCTCCACTCAAATGGTCGCACTCATGGGGAACATCCAACGCCCAAATGGATTTCCAGATGTCATGATTGCAAGAAGAAGAGCTCCCTCCATACCTGAGCCGAAAAGCATGAATAGCATAGTAGGCAGATCGAACAATAAAAAGCCCTTTGGGGCTAAAATGCCAGACCAAGCGATCAGGGGGCCAAGAAGTGCAAAGAGGCAGTTTAAGGATTACCTCATAATCACAACCCAGAAAGACTTCCTTCACCAACGCCTCTCTCCAGCACCCATTATCAGCACCGATAAGGTCACGAACCTTCATGTTTGACAAATTTATCGGGCAAGGTGAGATGATTCTAAATGTAGACGGTCTCGGTATCCACCTATCCATCCACACATCAATAGATTCGCCACTACCCACAATCCACCTCGAGCCATTTTTAATAACATCCCTAGCACCCCATAAGCTTCTCCATGTGAAGCTGGGCTTTTGCCCTAATTCCGCTTCCAGGATGCTGTAGTGTGGATAGTACTTGGCCTTTAAAAGGCGGGACACCAACGAAGAATCATCCCTCACAAGGCGCCAGACTTGCTTTGCCAGAAGAGCATCATTAAAGGCTTCCATGTCACGAAGCCCCAGGCCACCATCACTTTACCAGTATGCAATTTGTCCTTGCTCAACCAATGAATTTTTCTCCCTTCCTGCCGTAACCCCACCAAAAACACAAAATAGAGGACTGGATGGAACAACACAGGTCCTTCGTAAATTGGAAGACACTCATCGCATAGGTTAGGATAGCTTGAGCAACAACTTTAATTAGCACTTCCTCGCTTAGGACACCAGTTTATCCATCCAACCACCCATCCTTTTTTGATACGATCGATGATAAACAGGAAATACTTCTTCTTAGAACGACCCACTGTCGTAGGCAAACCTAAGTACTTGTTATGAGGAAGCACCTGCCCGTATATCCAGGCATTGCATCATCCTGCTTCTCCTATCCATTTGAACCCCTACATGAGACGTTTGTTTTTATCAAAATTCACCTTTTGCCCAGAGGCCCTCTCGTATTTATGCGACACCTCCTTAACAGTCAATGCTTGGGACTCTTCAACCTGGCAAAAGCTCACTGTATCATCGGCAAAGAGGAGATGTGAAATAACGGGAGCAGCTGGACACAAACGAAAGTAATAGACAGAGCCTCGTTCAACAACACGTTTCAACAGCCTTGATAGACCCTCTGAAACAAAAAGAAATAAGTCAGGAGAGATTGGATCTCCCTGCCGTAGCCCCTGGCTAGGAACGGCATGACCTGCATGAACTCCGCTGACTAAAAAAGAGAAGGAAGCGGATTTGACACACTTCATAATGAGCTCAATCCAATGAGGTCGAAAACCCAACTTGCCCATCACCCCAGCTAAAAAAGGCCACTCGTCCCTGCCATAGGATTTCGCCATGTTGAGTTTGATGGCCATGTTACCCCTGACGCAAGTATCTATATTCATCGCATGGAATAATTCAAAAGCCACCAAAATGTTATCCGTAATAAGCCGTTGGGGGTAAACGCACTCTGCGAATCAGAAATAATGTTACCTAGTATGTGCTTTAGCCGATTAGTGATAACCTTGGTAACCGGTTTATAAATCACATTACAAAGGCTTAGAGGGAGAAATTCACTCATCTTAGAAGGCTTCGGTTTCTTCGGCAGGAGCACCACATATGATTGAGGCGAGGTGGAATGGTATGGCCGTGCAAAATCTCAAGAACCGCATTAGATATGTCATCCCCCACGATTTCCCAGAAGCGTTGGAAGAAAAAAGAGTTCAATCCATCAGGACCCGGAGCTTTATGTGGATGCATCTGTTTAAGCGCCTCATCCACCTCCAATCTTGTGTATGGTGCAACAACACATCATTCATTACCTCACTAACCTGCGGTTCGATACAGCTCAAAAATCCTCCATCTCCAGAAGACCAGAGGATGAAAATAAATTTGTAATAGTCCACCGCAATTTGCTCCATCGCCTCCTGTTCCGTTCGGACAACACCATCAACATCCTCAAGGCCTTGCACAAAATTCACGGCTCTCCTCATGTTTGCTCTGGAGTGAAACCACCATGTGTTAGAATCACCAAATTTTAGGCAGTCCGATCTTGCCCGTTGCCACCACAGCATTTCTTCCTTCTTTCTCCATTCCCGAATTTTAGCCAGGGTGTCTGTATGGCTACAAGCCTCTCTTTGCCCCTTTAACACCTCCTCCGGCTTCTTGATCTCCACATCGATGTTGCCAAACTCCACCCTATTCCAACATGATAACTCCAGAGCACATGAATCGACCTTCTCAATTAGTGCATCAACACTATTCGCCCCACCCGTTGAGTTCCAGGCTCTTGAGAGCACTTCATGACAGGAAGGATTAGTTACCCACATGTTCTCAAATCTAAACAGTCTCCTTGAGCCACTCCTTGTGTTCGGCCTACATTAAAGAAAGGTATCATCGCAATCCACAAAGCTCCCAATTCTAAAACCCAAAAACTATGCGAAGGTTTTAGTATGTCAAGCACCTGGAACATCGTGCGCTTTAACCCAGAATCGAGCTGTCGAAAACTTAATTTCAGATGTCTGTTCGAGCCCCGTCCATTCTTTCATTAATGGAAGATGTCCATCGAAAGCCCATGGCACTGCACTGAGTGCGTACTCCTTATCCTTTTTCGAGAAGAATTGAAAAAGAAATAGGTTTGATTCTAAATCTCTAATGACTAACCCCTTAGAGGGTTTCCATATAGTCTTAAACACAGTTTTCATGGCCTTCGAGTTGAAATTGTTTTTTTGGCAATAGTTTCCCCAAGAAACTCAATTCAATCTCCTCTGCTTTTTCCTGCGGTATCTCCTCCTCAGAGACGTCGACAACCTCTTCTTCCGCCATTAAAATAAGCCAATTCCATGCTTCCACAAGTCCCTCCGCCATGGATATGGTCGGTAACTTGCACACTACGCAACTCTCCCTAAGGCAATCCTAAACTCCGAATCCTTGCAGTACACCATTACCACTACTCAATCACCGCCCCGAAATCATACAAGATGATAGAACACGCCTACAAAGAGGCCCACACAAACAACTGCGCGCCCTACTAATTGAGGGCAAAAGGCTCACACAGCTAGGCTTTAGCTGGAGAGAAGGGGCTCCCACGGCTAGGGTTTAGCTCAGGGGCAAGACGCTTGCAGTGACCACAACAAGGGCATAGAATTCGACCAAGGTGTAATCGAAGGAAGAAATGGCTGAATCAAAGTTGGATTCGTCCAATTCAATCGCTTTCCTCTTCACTGCGAACTGGCTATCCCCATCGGTGGCTCCTTCTTGTATTTGTCTACTACGACTGTGCTTATAATGGAGTGATTTATGATTATTGAGCATTGTCTTGTATTTTTTTTGGAAAGAAAATCTTTGAAGTTGTGATTAACTTTATTTTTTTTGGGGGAAAGAAAATCCTCCCTTCGTAAAAGAACACCAATGGGCGACTTCATGGAAAGAGTTCCGCTATAAATGGCTCGAAAAAGCGAAGTTTCCTACAAAATACGACAAGAAAAATTTTGCATTACTAATTATGAGATGTCTTTATATAATAAGTGCTTGTAAAAGTAAGTCTATCTACATCTAATCTCTCCAAATCTCGTAAAAGTGATAGTCATACTGAGAGTTGTTGATTGTGATATGTGAACACGCTACGACCTCTAGATAAGGCTACATGACATGGGCACTTTGCGCCTCCCCGTTTGGTTCAGCATTAATATTACTGGGCACAAGTGACATTTATCTTTGACCATCAACCAAACCACTTCAGCTTACAGAAGACCCTTTCTAATTTTTTGGTTTATTTGGGGGGGGGGGATTCCAAGTCTTTAAGAGTATCCAACACGGCCCATTTTGTGTTTCTGAACGTCATCACGGTGAGTACAACAGGATTCTACTAAAGCCAAAGAAATCCAAATGTAGACAGAATTAACTCTTGGTTCCAACACAGCCCTCACAACTCTGCCCAAAATGCCGTAATCTTTCAATGCAAACAAGATAGATTCATGCATTATGACTTTTACATAATATGATCTCAAAAAATGAATAGGGATATTCCATTGCTAGCTGTCTAATGTATACAATAAACCCTTTCTAGTGACAGCTCAATGCAAAAATCAAGTCCTCCGTCACATGAATCAAATGATACCCTAATTTCCAAACTTGTTAGTATTTTCCTGACAACATTACTTCAAACCCTCATTGAGGCCTGGTGGCATCCCTAAGCTTTGGGCAAGATTGCTCATTCTCTCTTTCCAGGCCTGATAAAGAACAAAGCACGTATTAGTCCCAGTGAATTTTATGCTATTATATAAGAATAGAACACAGCTTCATACAATGGTCTCTTACCTGCACACTTTTCTGGTGTGCACCTTTGTATGCCTCAGTAACCAAGAGGGAGACTTTCTGATGTACATTGACAACTTTGGTTATTCAGCAGGAAGTTCCATGTATGAAAGGAAAACCATCATAAAGATGTATAAGAGAGTAAGAGACTCACTTCAGGTCCTAGTTCCATTGCAGCTTCAGTTATCTGTGTTCTAACTGGTTGTTGATTGCCGGAAAGTGTCACCTATAACAGAACATTCATTAATAAAGGTATAGCCTAGCAAATTCTTAAGCAAATCCAAAAAATAGTATACAATTTCAACCCTTGGTTCAATGTAACTTGTCCACTATTGATACAACTCAAAGGGTGGTATTGATAATTTTTTTTTAAGCTTTGGGTCATAATAGATTGGGGCAAAATATCTCACTAAACTATTCTATAGACAGTCAATAGACTCGATACCCCCTCAAATTTAGGATCTAATGCGAATGGCTTCACTGCACTTGAATTGGAGGGATAAAGGAACCCCCGCCGCCTCGCCCAGGGAGTGGGTGTTCTAAAGCATCAAATTAGGCAAATTGGTTTCCTTTGGTTATTTTGAATGATCAACCAAAAAAAGAAAAAAGAAACAATCAAGCTGCCCTGTCTCATGATTTGCAAGAAAAAAGCATACCTTAATGAGCTCTCCTTCACAATAACCATCAAACTCTGCCCTGTGTAATAGAATCCAACAATGAACGAAACATTTATAAGTTAAATTAATATAGGAAAAACAATAGTACTTCAAATCCATTGTGATTTGTGATAGATCATCACATACGCAGCCAGCTCTTTTTGCACTTTTACAGCTTCGACTTGGACTACCATCGGAGCCTTTTTCACCATCTCATATAGATTTTGCATGATACCCAAGAATCCAGCCTATACCAATTTAACAATATTTACACAAGTAAGGCTATATTCTCTTAGACTTATTTTTTGAAGAATAAGTTTAGATTAGTTTAGTAAACAAGTTCAGAATAAGTTCAGCAAATAAATTCAGAATAAAGTTCCGCAAATAAGTTCTGCTCAAAATAAGTTCAACTCAGAATAAGTTCAGAAATTTGTTTCTTACAAGTTCAGAATATCTTTAGTTCAGAATAAGTTCAACAAATAAGTTCAAACAAAATCAGTTGAAAAGAATAGGGTCTAATCCAACCCAACAAGACAGCAAACAAATGATTGAAAGGGGGGGGGTATTGAATAAGGGAATGCCTACAAATAAATTAGGCCCCATTACCCATGACCATGAGATTAGTGGAAGAGGCGAAGTATGGTCTGTTGTAAAAGACTGCAGCTAAGTTGCCTCTGCTAATTGGCTGCAATGGTTCTGAAGTGAAACAGATCTTCTGAACTGACGATCAAGAGGAGGTGGCAAGGGATAAAACACGTATCCAGCTGTTCCACACTAGAATTAACTTTAGCCTAGGAGGGAGAGCAATGACTTGAAGCCAGTACCCTAACAACAAATGCCAGGTAACTTGTATAATGACAAAGGTAGGACAACACTAGAGGAGGCTATGCATCCTAAATTCCTACTTCACAGAATTACGTCCATATAAGATCGTATTACACAATTTTGTAAATTCCCTCCATGGCTCTACCAAATATGGGTTGCTGTTATTCAGATAGATAAATAACCTTGACAGGTCAGATAAGGGACTTCAAAAGGGCCTGCTTAATCACACCAATCTACAATACGCCAATAGTAACATAGCATCCTCATATAGCCATAGCAAGAATTAATCAACTTCCAGATTCTAAGGCATGGTTACACACCATGGATCAGAACGTTGAACAGTCACATTTATGTAGAGAGAGATAATCCTTTAACATGTATGTGCACATAGACTTAAGTACCACTCTACACGACAGTTGGATGAAATTTTTTCCAAAAATGTAGAAGTAAGCCAACCTTTGAAGATGAATCATCACCATTACCCTTATCATCCTTTTTCCCTCCAAATAAACCATAAACACGTACCGATCTTGAGCTACTCCCTGGCTTATCATGTGTCCATGACAAAGGGCAGAGAAGATGACTGCCATTTCAGTATAAGTTACCTACAAAGCATTGGAAGATCATGAATTTGTGCATACATCAGTGTATCAAAAAATTGCATATCACCTTTTTACACATACATCACTACAATAAACACACCAGCCACATTCAAAGAACAGAAGAGTAACGCATAATCATGAAATTGGAAAGAGCATATAAAAATATATCCACGGTTTGAGATTCACATAATACCAAGTGCTGATCACACCTCATGTAGAGCCTGGAAAGGTCTGGGTGCACAAAACCTTATGTCTAGCACATCAATAATTTGTTTCTAGAGAGGCCTTTTGGCATTTGCCAAATAAAATGAGTAGGGCCTCAAGGTTAAGTTCCCGTTAATGGGAACAGTTTCACCCTTTCCAACTTTAATTGCAATAAAAATTGATTTCAACATCCAAGAAACCAACCTAGCAGCACAGGTTTTTGCTGTAAAGGTGTGTCAGGTCCAAAATATGCAGATTATAAAATGCAACCTATATTGCCTACTGTTGCAGCAAGAGCAGAAAATCTTGAGACTAAAGGGGAACTTGATATCCAAAACAGAATCCCTGGAAAATTTATCGGCAAAAATACAGTACCATTTGCACATACTTAACGAACGATGAATTCAGCATCAAGACCATGAGCAGAAAACGACTCAGGAATCACGAGAGATCTTGGTTATTAAAGTCAATATTAGGAGCATAGACAGCAATATCTACACAATTTATGATTAAGGAGTTCAAAAAGGTCAGAATTGCCTTATTTGAATATGGAATAGGTTAACGTAGAATCATACATTCACACGACATCTCCTTTTTACCCCACTTTAGGAATCCATGGTAGGATCGTTGCCATCAAAACAAGCACCAGTACCATGCACCCAATTCAAGCGCTCATAAAAATAGAATCCATGCAAACAATAACAATGCATAATATCAGCCAACACCAATTGGACAAAACTAATTCCTTCACAAAGCTGCAAATGAAAGCATAAAGTTGCAATTTTGACGCCTTTCTGGGCAAAGATTCAGAGAATTCACCAAGAAAACAAATGACCCATATAATAACAGGTACACAACATCAAGATTTAGAAAATAACTAGATACCCAACACCAAATTAAGCAGAATGAACACTAAGAAATTTACAGTGGGATAAACAAGCAAAGCTACCGAAGCTGCTACTGGGAAAGGGGGAGAAAGACGACTTACAGAAGGAAAGCGAAGAAGGGTTAGCATTTCTGAAGGTGTGGTTGAGTGTCGACCATGCCGATGTGGCTACTTGTTGAGATAGTCGTGCTCGTGGGCCGTGGCCGCCATGTGTGAGAGAGAGAGAGAGAGAGAGAGAGAGAGAGAGAGAGAGGGAGGGAGGACAACCCGTGGTGGCCTAAAAGTAGAAATATCCAATTGAACCCCCCCGGCTTAGGGATGGCAACGGGGTGGGTGGGGGACAGGGCATATTCCCCGTCCCTGCTAGATTCCTCGTTCCGTTTTTCATTGCAAGGAAAAAATTTCCTCATCCTCATCTCTAACGGGAATTTAATTCGCGATGGGACGTCAACGGGAATTTTTTCCTACTGTTTTTTTCCTCCCTTATAATAGTTATATTGCAAGTTTTGGATGAAAGCTCAGTTCATCATTCCTAGACCCTACTCCCTAGCCCAATTAATTGTACAACAAGCTCTTCTAAACTCCATGCAACACAAGTATAATAAAATTTATCAAATTTTACAATTTGAACCAAATTAAAGTTTAACAAGTTATGCAACATAAGTCTAACAATGCAGAAATTACACAAAACAATTCAACCAAGTCTAAGTAAGTCCAACACAATCATAATTCAGAAACTAAAAGCTTAAAACACAACCAAAGTTCAATAATCCTTCACCACAAAATATAACAATGTCCATAATTTTAGTTAAAAGTGAGACGGGGATGGAGATTTTTCCCCAATCGGGGTATTGGGGATGGGAATGGGAATGGGAATGGGAATGGGGATAAATCCTTGACGGGAAAACGGAGATGGGACGGGGACGAGGACGGGGCAGACCATGTCTCCATCCCCGCCCGGGGATAAATTTTCCACCCCGTTCCCGTCGCCATCCCAGTTGGGGACGAGGATTTTTCTCCACTTCAATGCGCGGCCCCGACAGGGACGGGTTTTCGCTAACCTTTTGCCATCGTTACCCCTGTTGGCAAATTATTACATGCTCCGGGAGCACGTACTCCCATTACCACACATATATACATTTTTCAAAGTGTATTTGTAATATGAGCGGTTATAAATATACATTTCACTTACGTGACTTCCGGAAGTACATATTCTTGGATGTATGCTATAGGCTTTGACCCCTGCTTTGCTTTGTTGTTAGGATTGAACCCTTGTACAAGAAATGACATTATTGGAATATTGAAAAACACAATATTAATGCGTTTTAAATAAGTTAAACACTTTTTAAATTAATGAGAGAAGGTACCTTGACAATATTACAAATAAAATAAATACCCTGATAGTTATATGTTGTGGTGGACTAGTGGTTGATTCGATAGATCAGTATAGTAAATGAATTTTTTGCATATGTGAATTGTAAAAGTAATAGATCTCATCTACTTTTGTAACTTATGGATACCTGAAAAACGAAAATGTAGAAGGCAAATCTCTTGCATCTGCCATCACCACTCCACTAAGACTAAGTCAAACATGACAATCTCTGCTTAATCAGAGCTGTGCATTGATCTGTAAGCATCTGAGGAGTACTTTGCCCTTTTTTTATGAACTCTGGAGTTCATCTCTAACCAAATGCAGTACACTAAAGGCAGATAGGCAGACACGCCATACCTGTTTCAGCTGACAGTACGTTGGTGTTAAGAGGATGTCTTCCAGCTTGTAGAGGCTAGTGTAGAGCCTTAGGAAGCAGAACACATTTTGCAGGACACATTGAGTGTATGAACATTCAAAGAAAATATGACGGTGAGTCTCCTCATTGTGATAACATAGTTCACATTGCGTGTTCTCTAAGCTCATCCCTCGTCTGGCCAGTCTATCCTTTGTGGGCAGCCTTCTCAGGGAGAGTCTCCATAGGCACAACGCATGTCTTGGGACATTAAACTTGCACCACACTACTTTGGAGATGGGAGCAGTATCCATCGGCCCCATCAGCCATTTATAACTTACAGCTATAGAGTAATCACCAAAGGTGGAACTTTGCCAGATATTCTGGTTGTATCCTGATGCCATCCTCTCTCGCACTTTGAGTATTTTTCTCCAGTACCATGACGTATTCTCCTTTATTGGTACATTCCAGATGTTCTGTTGTTGTATGTATAATCCATGCACCCATTTAACCCGTAAGCATACTTTCTCCTTAGCAATATACCATAGGTGCTTGGCTATTGCAGCATAATTCCAGCGTTCACAGTTAATTATTCCCAGACCCCCAGCTCGTTTAGGTTTGCAAATGAAGTCCCATGCAACTGGCGGTGCTCTTTGATAATCAGCTTTTTGCCCCCAAAGGAAATTTCTGCAAATGCCTTCAATGTTCCTGATCACTCCTTTGGGTAGGAGGAATAAGGAAGACCAATATGCATGCATGGAGAACAGAACCGAGTTAATAAGCTGTAATCTCCCAGCATTGGACAGAGACCTCGATGTCCAGCAGTTTATCCTTTTAGTGATTTTTTCAATCACAAGACTACAGTCAGCTTTGGTCTATCTTCTTGGGGAGAGAGGTAAACCTAGGTATTTGATTGGGTATGTGCCAATGCAAAAACCTGTAATATTGACTATTTCAGTACATGTCTGTTCCTGAGCTCCAGCTAAGAATATATGCGATTTGTTGGCATTGGCTTGCAACCCAGTGACTCGGCTGAAATGCTTAAATGCATCCATCAAAATACTGACAGTCGGGGTGTGTGCTTTGCAGAATATCATAAGATCATCTGCAAAACAGAGGTTGAGTAACTTCAAGTCCCTACATAATGGGTGAAATTTCACTGGTTTGTGAGTTGCTGCATACTTGAACGACCGTGTCAAGTATTCCATCACCAATACAAACACTAGGGGGGACAATGGATCTCCTTGTCTAATGCCTTTCCCACCTTGAAAGAGGCCATGGTTGCTTCCATTCAAGTTCAGGGTAAAGCTAGTGGTAGTGACTATGGTAATGATCCATTTTCTGAATGGGTCTGGGAAGTGGAGCTTCCTAAGCAGTTGGTCGATAAAGTCCCAAGAGATGGAATCATAAGCTTTTTTAAGGTCAATCTTGAGTAAGCATCGTGGAGAGACCTTCTTCCTTTGATAGAGTCGTATGAGGTCTTGACATATCATAATGTTATGTCTAATTAGGCGGCCCTCAATGAAGGCTGACTGGTTGTCACTTACCAAGTAAGGCAGGATAGATCTCAATCTCTCACAGAGTAGTTTCGAGATGCATTTATATAGAATGTTGCAGCAGGCTATGGGTCTATAGTCAGCTGTTGTGGCTGGGTTTTCACCCTTAGGTATCAAGGAGAGTCGTGTACTCTTCCATTGTCTAAGTAGCTTGCCTGTCTGGAAGAATTCCAGGATTGCTTGACGTGTGTCTTCAACTACAATAGGCCAGCAGTGTTTGAAAAAACTACTATTAAACCCGTCTGGTCTAGGGCTTTTATGTGCAGGGATAGAGAAAAGGACTCTTTTCACATCCTGAACTGTAAAAGGTTGCATTAAGCCCACCTGCTGTGAAGTTGAGAGCCGTGGACCCATGTTAATGATGTGGTCATCAATACTTTCAAAAGCAGCTGCAGGAGTACCTAGAAGCCCCTCATAATATGAGACAAAATGTGCTACAACTTTCTCATATTCCAATGTCCACTGGCCGTTGTCCAATTGATACGAAGTAATTCGATTTTGATGGTGTCTCTGCTTGAGCCTATCATGGAAGTATCTCTCATTTGTATCATCAAGGTTCAACCACTCTTCTTTAGACTTCTGAATGTAGAAACTTTCGAGTCTCTGATTCCACAGGTGAACATTTTCCCTGGCTTCAATTTCCCTCTTATACAATGCGTCATTTGAAGGTTGTTGCTGAATGCTAATTAGAATGGTACTTAGCTGATGTTGCGCTGCTGCTAACTGGCCTTGCACGTCGCAGAAAACAACTCTGTTGAGCTTCCTGAGAGGGGGCTGCAGCTTTTCCAATTTTTTGGAGACAAAGTACATCTTAGTCCCTTGTACAGGTTGATTCCATATGTCCTGGACTATCTCTATAAAGTGGGGGTCAGTAGTCCACATGTCAAAGAATTGAAAGGCTTTACTGCCAACCTGCTGCATCTCAAAAAATTTTAACAGCCCAAGATAATGGTCAAAAATGTCATCTGAATGAAAAATCACCTCTGAGTTTGGAAACTCAGTTAACCACTGAGAGTTTGCCATGATGCAATCAATCCTGGAGAATATACGCTGACCAAACTCTTGCTTGTTTGTCCACGAGTACCGGCAACCTTTCCATGCAATGTCTTGGAAACCCGCTGATTGAGCACATTTTTGGAAGTCTTCTGTTTCCCGTAAGGTGACTGGGACGCCACCTATTCTGTCATCCATTTGGAGGGGATGGTTGAAATCCCCCAGTATCAGCCAAGGGAAACGGGTGTTGGATTAAGTAGTCAGAAATTGCCATAAGGCGTGTCGTTCCTCTTCATCATTAGAGTCATAAACAGCCGTGAGTGCAAACCGTTTGTTTGAGAACAAATGGTGCACCTCACAGTGGATTGCCTGCCTCATGGATTCTAAGATCTTCACTCGAAACTCATTTGCTAGCCACATGATCCACACTCTCCCTCTATCATGAGCTTCATTAGTTCACAAAATGCTCCCATTCATGAAAGTGGCTTGCTACCTTTGAGAAAATTTTCTTCCTAACTTTGGTCTCCATCATACAAACCAAACCGGCTTTATTGTGGGTGCAGAAGGTCTTAACTCCCTTCCGCTTATTCGGGCCATTCAGACCCCTAACATTCCAGCTGATGATGTTATCCATGAGGTCTGGAAATATGAGTTTTCAGCCTATCTATATCACCATCATCCAGACGCCCCCCATTCACAGGTTGTGCAATCGTTGGGCTTCCAACTAGCACAGCAAAGGAGTTACTAGTAGGAGTGCCAGGGTTAGCAGGGGTGCCAATGAGGGTAACAGAATGAGGCTGAGGTATTTTAATCCTCATTCCCAGCGCCCTCTGTTGCATTGCTCTGTGTAGGATCTGGTGGCGGAGGTGGGTTGGTTTTGGGTCTCCATTCCCAATGACCCCCCTTCCTGCAGTTGGACGTTTCATGGCCAAAGCCCTTACACTGCCCAAACTTAACGGGTTCCCATTCAAACACCACTTCTTGTTGCATCAGAATGCCATTCTCATTTTCAAAATATATATGCTTAGATACCTGCTCTTGGATTTTTACCTCAATCAAGACCCTCGCATAATGCACTTTGTTTATCTCTTGAGTATTCTTATCTGCCATGATTGGGGTGCCAAGCAAACTAGCTAGTTTGCTTAGTGCTGTTGCACTCCATTACTTGAGCTCTAAATCAGGAAGCTGAACCCACAATGGCACTTGCTCGATCTTATCCTTCTGAAAATCCTTGTGCCATGGCTTCACGATGAAAGGTTTTTTATCAAATTGGAAGCAGCTTTGCAGGGGCACCTTATCTCTGGTATCCACCGAATCAAACCGGACAAGAACAACACCATTTTTCAGCATTACAATCCTATCAATCAGGAGGTCGTGCCATATGCGTTTGATATACCCAGTTAGGATCGAAAGAGGTGGTGATGCCCCTAGTACATAGCAAGCCACAGCTGACAACCAGTATTTCACCTCAGGTTCAATATCCTCGGGCTCAATTTTCGTATAAGTGACTGCACCTTCAGTCTGGGGAGGGACGAAATTGAGCTTATGGCCATAATTTCGAAGCTTAGATATATCAAAATTGGCCCAAAACGACGCAGAGTTATTTGGAGTGCCAGTGGGAATTGGGTCGACGGGGAGAAGGGGGCGTTGCGCATGAGCCCTAGTTCTACTGGGTTCGACATTCAGGTTCATACCGATAGAGACTGGCGGGGTTTGCACACCGGTACTTACCGTCGACATCTCTGTTGGGTTGGTCGGAGATTGTTGGGCTTCAGGCGTTTGCTGTGTGATAGCACCATTCAGGGGTGTACGATGCTTGCGTGATGGGCCTCTCTTCACCTTCGCCATGGCTTCCAGCGTCTGGCTTCAGGCAACGAGAGGATCTATTGAAATTAATTTACTGATATGGATATATATCTTAATATTGGTTTTTATAATTTATTATCTTTATAAGTTATCTTTTAGGATAAAATCTTATCTTCTTATCTCTTAGATTATTTTAGCTATCGTAATCTTATCGTAATCTTCGGATATATTTTCTATTCCTTTTATAAGTTGTATTGATTGCTATATAAACTCTCTCGTGTATTGGGAAAGACACACTTGAATGAATTGAATTATTGAGTTTTCGAAAGTTCTTGTGTGATTTTCTAGGTGTGGAAATTGCTCTTAGAGCATCCTACATCACATGTTTTAGGTGTTCTTGATTAAAACCATTGCATGAAAATAAGTTAAATTAATCCAATAGGTTGATGACTTGATGGTTTACATTTGTATTGGAAGTAGAGATAGTTGAGATGGACGCTTTAACAGTCTGATAAGAAATTAAAAATGGTGAATATCAAGGCAAGCAATAAAATTTTGCAGCTATTTTTCTTGGACTATGCCACCGGTAGAAGAACAACAAAAGCAACCAAGAAGGAACCCTGAAAAGGAAGCATTAACTAAAGTGGTCCAAGATTTGTCAAAGCCTGAACAAATACCCTGTACATCCTATAAAAGCTCCAATATTTTTACAACACAAATATGCAACGAAGCAAATAAGCATTTTCGACTAATGGTTCCACCCATGGTTGTGTTGAATAACACCTCCATTTACAGAATGAGTTGAAAAATCAAATCCATGGGATCCAGAACCATGAAATAACAGATTCTTTCCTTAGTGTTACACTTTTTACATTAGCCTGATTATGTGTGTTCTTCTGGTTCCTGTTGGGGTTTCTCTTAAGGACCTGTTGGTATTTCAGACTCATAGAGGGTGATGGCTCTAGGTCGGAAGAAACAGCACCATTCTGCAGGGGTTTCTTGAATTGAACTAAAATCACGGTCATGTTGTCGCAACCTTCACCCCCGGCAGTGGAGGGAGCCAAACACCGGTCAAGTACTCTCTCACATACTGTTGAGAGCTCGGTTTCCTACACAGTGATGCAAAATGTCATCATTCAAACCAGTTAAATCATAAGCAGTGCTTTCAGTAGGCTGCTTTCTGAATTAAGATAAATCTTGCCAAAATAAACCTTTCTCCCAGGCAAATTCAACCGTGGACACAGGACTACCTTACAAGTTACAAGGTGCACTCCTCACCTGATTTATAACATTTTCAACCAGAATCCTGACCTATTGTTATTCCCCCCCCCCCCCCTCACCCTTCCATCATCACAAGCGCCAAAATTCTCTCCAGCTTACTCTGCCTTTTTTTATTGTTGTCAGGCCCTTGATTTGATGCCTTCTATCCCACTGTTTTTTCTTCTCTTTTGCTTTATAAGAGAAATTCCAGCAGAGACAGTTTCAAGCACAGAGTGGCAACATGCACTTAGACAATGGTTAGTGATGCGCCAATAAGGGAAAATCAGGCCCGTGGGTTTAGGCAGTGTCGGATGAACCAAGGGAGGAGATCAGGGCTTAGACTTTGAACTTAGAACTAAGATTGATGAAGGCAGAAGGGTCGGGAGGCCATTAGTATGGTTGCCTGCAAAGAGGCGGTCTCTTTTTTTCCTTTTTGTTTTGGAAGAAGGCCACCTGGGCCACCCCGCAGGGGGGGGGGGCGTGTGCTGCTAGGCAGGGGAGAGAGGATTTTTGAAGAAACAAATAAGGCTTTAGATCTGGGGTTTGCAGGGGAAGAAGGGTTGGGAGTTGGGAGGACGAAGTGGACCACAACATGGCACCAGGAAGGCTGTTTGCTAGTGTGTATCATCTAATGAGAATATAGTACAATGTACATCAGCTGGAACAGGTATGCCGAAAAAAGAATTTGCTCCAATGAGTAGCACTTGAGTTCCATCCGCTCTCTGGGTTTGGAAAGTGCACATTTTCGAGTATGGGAATCCTATGACATCTTGGCAAGAAATTACGATAATCATCCATGCCTGAAATATATTTTACTGCCTGAAAGTTAGGACAAGATGGCCTTCATGTAAGAATTATGTCATCCCCTACTTTTGTGGAATACAAGATGCTTATTGAAGGACAAGAAATCTTCACTTTTACGGTGCTGCTAACCAAGGACTATTTGGATGTTCTGCTCAAAATTAAATATAGAGCAACTGATGTTGGCACTATGGGTGAGGTCATTGGCCTAGACAAAAAGGGGGGTGGGCGTGATGCAGAGGCTGATGTGTCGTTAAAAACTAATAACAATGGAAATTTGACTAAATGGAACTATGAAACTGGATGTAAACTGAGAGAGGTAATCCACTGCCGACTCCCGAGCAAAGTGATGTCGATCGGCATTTAAGAGAATTAATTGTTATTGTGAGCTCCAAGGGAGGATATTTTGAAAACAATAATGACTACAAAGAGCTACCACTGGACTCTCTGCGTCTAGGCACTACGTAGTGGTGCAGTGCATATCATTCGGTGTTAGACTACTCTGCAAGTGGGGTTGAAATTTTAAGAACCCATAGCTTACTTGAAATTTTGGAACAGAAAAAGGGTTTGCACACATACTGTGCTCAATTGTTCATGACCGAAGTCAACAAGCTGCTGGCTTGACATGAAATCCCTATCAACAAACCGAAGAACGAGTCCTTGCGATAAGTTGAAGGAAAAGGAGGGCACAGAAGTAAACACTTCAAAAGTGCCAAGGAAGAAGACCAACCAACCATGCAGAACAATAAATTATCATACATTCCAAGATCAAAAGAAAAAAGAGCAATGACCATAAGTCATAACCAATCAAAACCTCTTGGACAGTCTCATGCATAAAGTGGAGAGTTTTTATCTCAAAGCATGTTGACATAAGCACCCAACATTTTCAAATTTTCTGAGAAAAACAAGCTTGAAGAACACATAATGCACATAAACCAAATGCGAGGGGGAAAAAAAAACACATTGAAAACAGGATAAGCATTCAGCAATCAAGACAAAACAACGTTTGGACAAAACAAGGCACACAGAAGTCAATATATATAACCGCACGTGTCGTCAAAATCGATTATCCTGAAACTACACTCCTGTGGATACTAAGGGAAGGCCTGAAGCACTTACCATACGCCATCACAGGCTAGCACAATAAAATCGTCATCTTCACAAAGTTCAACCTATTAAAGAAATCAGGGAAATAAAAGGGGGGTTGAAACTGACATGTCAGAAAGCTAATAAATGAAGCGGACATTATGCGCCAAAGATATGTACATTGCCACCAAGAAATTAATCATATAACGCAGATATTAATTTTACTTTAAAAAAAAGCCGTGCAAGCGAACATCCCAAAGACCATGATACCAACCGTATTTATGTCAGGTTTGCTGTTACAATTTGCTTTTCAACAGGCAGGAATTTGTTCTACTTGAATTCCATATCACCTGTCCATGGTGAACTATAGCACACTCATTGAAACTTTTACTTATGTATCCCAGAATTCTGGGCACGCCAGAGCAATCAAGTACAGTCCTCCTAACATTTTACGCAAAAAGAAAACCATGTAAGCTTGATGCAAGAGAAGAATTAAAGGAAGTTGAGTATAGGAGTGCCAAGATTCATTCCAACTTTCAGAAGTTTCTACAATTTAATATGTTTCTTATTGCTTTTGGACTTAATATAGCACATTTTAGAGTTGCCAAGATAAAGATAATCAATAAGTATTTCTAAGGTTGAGTTCCAAATATGTTA
Organism: Carnegiea gigantea; assembly: GCA_029747015.1. NCBI lineage: Eukaryota > Viridiplantae > Streptophyta > Magnoliopsida > Caryophyllales > Cactaceae > Carnegiea > Carnegiea gigantea. The sequence continues at coordinate 214,215 of JAKOGI010000816.1, read as the reverse complement.
GAAATATTTTAGGTTAGATGCCTTTATCCTTTTTTCCCCAGCCTTAAAAATATTTCAGTTTCCTGAAGTTAACTGGTCTTTAGCTACATGAACCCCCTTGGGTGAGGGGTGATACAAAACTATGAATGATTATTAAAATTAAAATCGAGTTAGTTGAATGCATAGAAGTCTTTTCGTTTATGGGAGCCCAAGGGCAGATTCTGTGAGAAAACCCTATCCTTTGTGGGAAACTAGGAATTTCTCTAAGAGTACCTACATCAAAGCTACGTACAATCTGAATTCTCAAACTACCATGAAAGGATTATTTATTAAAAAAAAAAAATCATAGAAGACGTGATCCAGAAGCAGAAGCTAAGAACCTATAGCTCTTGCAAGATTTAGAGTGCCATTTACTCGTCCAGCATGGATGAACCCGCCAGCTTTTAATATCCGTTCTCTTTCAGCCTCCAGTTCAGGTTTGTGGGCTCTGGATAGGTTATAAGCCTGCATGTACAAAACGATTTGGTTCCAGAACTTGAGGTAGTTGAGTATAACTATATACAACTAAAGATCCCAAAATGCATGTTACTTTAAGTTGCATTTAGCTGCCGAAATAAAATGGGCATATTATCCAAAATACCTGGCCCTTTCTCAAAATCACACAACGAGAATCACCAGCATTAGCAACGACAAGTTGGTTGCCCCTAAGAACTGCAACACAAGCAGTACTTCCAGAAGTTGGACCAGCAAAATCAGAGTGAGGCCCCTGGTTAAAAAACCAATTGCATGAGCATTATTTCAGGAAAATTGTGATAATCTGATACTAAGCATTCTTTGTAGGCCGAAAAACTTTAAAACAAAGTTATAGAACAATACAGCATGGTATGATGTGCATCCGGACGATTTGACACTCAGATCCTAGAACCTTAGTACTGTGCATGTCAGGAAATTTAGGATACTTTTTCTTCATTGTATTGTTTTGTCCAAAAAGGCTTCCAAATTTGCACAATGCTAACTCTGTGATTTGCCAGAGACAATTTGCTACATCACAAAACAAACATATATGGCATTCAGGTAGCCCAAGAATGCCATTTCAGCAATTAACAAATATAAAATTACAAACAAAAAGAATGTGACAAGACTATAATTGATCTGTTTATGAACCAACATTCAATAAAAGCAGAAAGGTAAAAAACGAACAAATGAAGCTCGCAACTGGAGAAACAAAACCAAAAAAAAAAAAGTGAAATGCACAGATATTAGTATATTACCCAAGAAACATGCAGAACATTTTCTAAACTACATTGATCGGGCGTGAACGCGGGATGCTTGTGCACCGGGCTGTCCTTTTTATTGTTTCAGATCCTATAGGAGCCAAACAAGATTAAACGGTTAAACCGACAGAAATCATGTCAATGTATGATCAGAGAGCAACCTATGTTTTCAACTCACCACCCAATACTGGCTATGTTTTCTAAATGGAGAAAAAGGAGATCGATTCAGGTATTAGCAGAATATAAAACAAAGCAAACTAACGTCTGCACACTATATCAAACTAGAGCTAAAAGTCCAATATGAGAACCCACATCCTCAAAGGCCCAATTATCATCATGGTGATTGCCATCACCACTCCTTGGTGAGCATATTAATCCTTCTGTCATTCCAGTGAATTTGTTTATTTTATCACCAGAATGGCCAATTCTCTCCACCCTGTTTGTCCACGCATCATCTCATCCATTCTGCAAGAGTTAAGCATTTATCAATGAAACGCCAGAAGAAAGAGAGAAAACATGACTGCAACAAGAACGCCACCAACACCTCCTTCCTTACACCCCCCCCCCCCCAAAAAAAACAGCATTTATCACCTCAGCATGGTGTGCTAAATATAGCCAGCCTTACACTTGGAACCACAGAAGCCAATTCCAGAAACAAGACAATAATTTTTACTACATTTTGAATACTAAACCCCACAACAATAGAAGCAGAAAAGACAGCAATAGTAGTAGCAAACAATACTAGTAATTTAGAAACATTTGAATTCAAGGACTAATGAAAAATTAATGACTGTGATGAGCTGCAAACACACAAGTAACAAAAACCCTACATTAAGCTCATATGAAGAAAGGAACATCACGATCGCAACTCATGCCACAATTAGGTCAAATAATATCAGATTTTGAGTAAAAATTGTGCAAATAACACGAAAAACTCCTACATGTTTGCCAGAAACACCTAAGTAACAGGATACAAGAACCTAAAGGAAAACGACGTGTATGGAGTTATTCTCTAAGTTACTGACCCTAACACTGGACCTTCAAGAACTTCTATCTAGGGGCATGTCCTCGATAAGTTGCAAGTGACCAAAATCCAATATGATAACCTCGCTGCAATTATTCTAAGTTATTCTTCTCCCTCTCTTATCATGCAAAATCCCAATCCTTTCACACTGCCAAGCCAATGTGTTTGGCAGCCTCCTCTTCACACATCAGAACCATATGAGCGTTGCTTTCCACATCTTATTCTGTATGGAGACCACTCCACCTTATAACTTTATTCGTCGTCTTGTTTAAACTATAGTCACACATTTAATATATCATCCTTATTTTGGAAACTATCATTTTTTAGGCTTGCAATTTTTACTTGGCCAATATTTTCCTCATGGAACACTGGTGATCTAACAACCATGCAGTACAGAATCCCTTTAAGCTTAATCAGGACCTCCACAATATGCAAAATTTTAGATAAACTCGTCTATCTTTGCCGCCTAACCCTCATATAGTTATATGATGACTTAATGGGCTGGGGCCTCCCTTTCCTTGTGGGCCTCTAATGCAATTGCCCAACATGTCAGATCAGGACAAAGGCGTAATGTACGTATGTTTTGCTTAGGATTGGGGTACACAAGTGACACAACTACACATTGAACCTAATTTCATGTTAGGACAATAGGACTCTCCTTTTTTGTCCCCCTTTTTTGGGGTGGGGTTTGGTTTTTTCAGGTTGGGAGGGGGGAGCGGATCAGATGCCATGTAGAACTATGGATTTAAAATGTGGTCGATCCGCGACGAGACGATCGCATCAAAAAGGTTTCTTGGTTGATCGAACTGCGTTTTAACCGTTATATAGAACGTAATTTCCATATTAGACCGAATTTTTTATATAGCGATCGAAATCGCAATCGCAATCAAGACCACATTTTGAATCGTTGTGTAGAACATATATATCATCTTAACACAAACAAGTAGTACTGTGGTAGGGGTAAAAGTGAGCTGAATCAAATAATTCATATTCAAATTAAATTGACATCTGAAATATAAAGGTAATTCAAAGTACACTTGAGAAGGAAAATAACCCAAATTGAATATCTTTCATTAAAGATTTTTTTGAAAGACTAGTTCATTAAATAAGCATTAATCGATCCAAGATTAACCCAAAAATTTTAAAAAAAAAACTGTTGAATTGAGCCCCCAGTTCACAGAATCACGGGCAGAGACTGCTGAATTATCAAACTAAGATTTTGACAAATGAATCATTTTCAGCTGGAAAATCACCCCATTATTGGGATCCTGAGTCCGAAAACACAGAATTACTTGTCAGACAAACTTCCAAATCAACAGCTTTGACGCTGTCTCGCTCCTGACTCCGCCACCATGAAAGAAGAAACAGCACAAGAAGAAGAAACAGCACAAGACGAATAAGAAGCAGCAAAACAACTAAGCAATAGTCTCTCTTCTTCTTATCCCTCTCATCATCCCCTAATCTCTCTCCTCCTCCAACCCCTCCACTGGCTGACCTCACTTTCAGGCCAACTTCACCCCACCATCATCGCCGGCGTAATCTTAGTGTACGGCCTCAGCCAGGGCTTCTCCGCCTCCTACTTCCGCGTCGCCGCCTATTACTACTGGAAGGACGTCCACAAAATCCAACCTTCTCAAGCCCAATTCTATGTGGGCCTATACTCTTTCCCATGTCGCTTGAAGCCCGTGTGGGGCCTCCTCACCGGCGTCCTCCCCGTCGCCGGATTCCGCCGCCACCCATACTTGGTGGCCGCTGGCGTCATCGGGGCCGCGTCTTCGGCGGCCGTGGGGATGATCGGAGGCCTTCCCGCTGCGGCGGCGCTGGGGTGTTTGATTGGGGTGAATCTGGGTATGGCGGTTGCGAGTGTGACAATCGATGCTTGCATTGCGAGGAGCAGCATGTAGGTGAGAGAATTGGCGGGGGATTTGCAGACCCTTTGTGGGTTTTGCACTTCAGCTGGGGCTCTGATTGGATATTCTTCTAGCGGCTTTGTTGTTCATCATCTTGGTCCTCAGGTCTCATAATCTCGTCATTTGTCTCACTCTAAAAATAGCCAATCTGGTCTGTTTTTAATGTTCTTGGTGATTGATAATCCTGCTCATTCTTAGTTTGATTTGTTTGCATACGCAATCCGATTGAAATAAAATGGGAGCTAACCAATCTCACTCCAAAAGATCTTGTGCTGATGCCTCTTAAAAGATTTCATCTTTCTGTTCAAAAGTACTCCAAAATTAAGTCTCAAGTACTTGAAATGATGAGAAATGTAAGTTATCGACTCTATATTGTGGGAATGCTTGAACCTCTGGGCAGTCTTGATTCAAAGTCTAAATTTGACTAAATTAGCATGGCTAAGTAGGAAACCACAATGTACTCCTTGGGTTGATCTTTTGATCCCAGTAGGTACACTATGTAGGACTAGCAGGTTCGTGTGGTTTAGCCACCATCTTTAAAGACTTGTTTAGTTATTTACTGTCACCAATCACCACAATAGCTGATTAGTTTGAAGTAAATATACTACTTTCCTAGTAGGTCGCTTGGTTTGTGAGACTTCTTTGATCATTCTTGTTTCAAATGCATAATTTATATTTATTTATGGGTCTCCTCAACCTCTAGTTGTTTGCAGGGGGCACTTGGGCTTTTAGCAATTCCTCCAGCTTCAATCCTTGTCTTGGGTTTTTTTCTATATGAATCGAGAGTTACTACTGTCCCTAATCTTTCTTCAGAAAAGAAGGTGAGCTGTGTTTCTACTTGTATTGAATTCATTTAGCTGTTCTCAGCAATGGCTTGATTGTATGCTTGATTGATGTACAGGTTCTGGTTAGGGTGGGAGGAGCAGTGGCAAATATGTGGAGGACTATGAAATGCCCTCAAATCTGGAAGCCGGCGCTCGTCATATTCCTCTCTTTGGCTCTTAGTGTAACTACTCATGAAGGTCATTTCTATTGGTACACTGACCCTAAAGCCGGCCCTGGATTCTCTAAGGTGCGCTAAGACTCTATTTCAATTTGCTTATAGGTATTGCTGCCTCTCCCCAAGGGCATGCTTGATCATTCTCTAGAAGCACAGAGAATAATCTCAGGAAGTTTACCATGCTTCCAACTGAAGCATGCTTCAGGCCGACACAAAAGCAAATCCAAACAAAACCCAAAGTGCATATAAAGCTTCACCAAGTTCATCTGTAGAAGTTTGTGCAGAATATCTGATGGCCTAAGTTTGATTATTGTTCGGTGCTCAAATGTAGGAATTTGTCGGGATACTGTATTCAAGTGGCGCAATTGCATCAACGCTAGGAGTTGTAATCTACCACAAATTCTTGAAGGGTTACCCGTTCAGAAACCTCCTCTTTTGCGCCCAACTCCTGTATGGCCTCTCCGGAATGATGGACCTCTTCTGGGTCTTGAGGTGGAATTTGGCGTTTAGAATTCCAGACTCTTTCTTTGCTGTCTTAGAAGAGAGTGTTTTACGAAGCATACAGCAAATCAGGTGGATACCCATGATGGTTTTGAGCACCAAGCTCTGCCCTCCGGGCATTGAGGGTACATTTTTTGCCCTTTTGATGTGCATTGACAGTCTGGGTACTCTGTTTTCTAAGTGGGGAGGTGGGTTTTTAATTCACCAGCTCCATGTCACGAGGACCAACTTCACTAATCTTTGGCTTGCTGTGCTCATAAGGAATTGTCTCAGATTTGTGACACTTGCTTTGATCTTCCTTGTTCCCAATGTGAATCAATCTGATGCTGTGGTACCTCCTGACATCTTGGGGTCCAAGAGCTCCAGCAAGAGTGATGCAGATGAGGAATCACAGCTTGTGCCATTGGCTGAGAAAATTGCCATATAGTTACTTGTAAAGTTAAGGGTAATTAGCTTGTATATGTGGCACATACAAAGTCAACTATGAATGTATGCACCATTATTACTCTTCTGATGGTAGAGACGGATTTTTAGCAGCCATTTACATGCAGATCTCTGAGAGATCTTGGAGTTGTTCTTGTACAACCCTTGGTTATCTGAATAAACTAAGAATTTAGCTCTTGTAGAGTATTACTGAGGCCTTTATGTATTCTGGTTGTTGGTATCCGTTGTATAGTGGATTAAATGTTTTGCTTTGCTTGTGTTCGGAGCTGGTTGCATCATGTATCTGGGTAATCCTACTTTTAAAAGAAGATTGTCTGATGTACACTTCAAATTCTAACACATTGTGGCATCGTAGGACATACTTCAATGGGACATTGGGTCATATTACTTATTTTGAGTGCAAGATAACACAATATGTTCGAACCATCAAATTCCTTTATTTGCTTGACATCTTGCGAATGATCATTGAACCATTGCCCGTAGTTACAATTATAAAGATCTATTCTTTTGGAGCGTAAGTTTTGGCTTTCACTTCAATTTCATCTCTTACTATTCCTTCTCGTTTTATTTCAAATTTTAATCAACTAATTACTGATTGTCAAACAAAGTTATCGGATTCCATACATAATAATAAATTAATTACACATTTTTGAATTTTGAGCACCTTAAATGAACAAAGATCAGCGCATATATTAACGTAAAAGGAGATTAACCCAAAATGGAGATTCTTGGTTTGGTCCAGCGACCGCGCGAGGGGGCTGAGTGAGACTTTCCTCCCTCGTCGCTTCCTCTGCTGCTGGTGCTTGGATCCTCAGCAATTGCTGTTTGCTACCACGCTTCTGCTCCCTTCACATGGTCTCTCTCTCTCTCTCTCTCTCTCTCCCCCCCCCCCGGTTTACGTACGCTCATTAGACGAAACATTCTTGGTTCTTTATCCCAACACTTTTCTCTTGAATTTTTATGTGTTCTATGTTCGTTTCGATTGTGCTGTTGTGTCCAATTAATCTCAATTTGGTGCCTATGTTTCAAATGAATTTGAGAATTTTAGGTTTCGTTGAATCTTTATTGCTATTGATTTAGAGAATCAGGGTTTTGGGGCGTAGTTCCAGTTTTAGGATGAATTATGTGGTCTGTTTGCTTTGCTTGTTGATCGATCAAAAGGTTCCGAGTTGTTTATGTTTGAATTTCACGATTGAGTAGCTTGTGGAGTTGGGTTGGCAGGTTTCAATACAAAAAGCTCAATGCTTTACACGCTCATCTGACATGTACGTTGTCACCTATATGTTTGAGTCAATATAAGATGATTTTTTCCTTAATTATAAACTATGGACATGAGGGATTGTCAACTTAAAAGCACCTTGATCTAATACCTTGGCTGAGACTTGACAATCAATACATTCAGCCCTAGTTCATCTGGGGTTTCTGACGAACTTATTGGTAAAAAGCTGAATTTTCAATTGGGGTTTTGGTTAGGGTCAATTTTCACTACTGTGCCAAGTATTCAGTATCCTTGGGTGAAAGAAATAGTGTATTCTCTGCTTTTATAATCATCAAGTACTTTGTTCTTTCTTTCTTCTTCTTCAAGAAGTCTATTGTGTAACTTGGGGTATATGCTATTTGTTTGGATCTCCCTTATAATGATATATGATGATTCTTTTGGTGAATTTGAAACCAGTTCAATACTTATGTAATGATCAACACATTACTTTTGTAGTATTAGTGGTGGTTCACTTTGTCTCTGTCTGGTTGGACGCTCGTAAATGGCTGAGCATTGCTGACTCAGGAGGAATTCCTTGTGAGATTTATGGATCTGTGGATATTAGAATATTTGGTTAGGCAAATGCTTTTTTGGAATCAGGATAGAGTAACTGTTATACATTAAAAACATATGAGAAGACATGTGGAGTGAGCACCCAATAATAACCTACTAAACACAGCCTGGTTGAAAGCTATGCACCTGAGTTACAACATGAAACTAGGACGAATAGAAGTATTGATACTTCTAAAAGTGCAAGATTTTAATCCACTTGTACCCAATTACCCGGACTTTGGTTTCTTTCCCCACAATAAACTCTCCCGTTTGCTAGGCAACAGAAAAGATTTGGATCATGACAGTATTTGATTGCTCTTCTAGTGTAGGACGTTGGCAAGATTGTTTAAATTGTAATGTTAAACGATCCCCTAGATCTCGTCCCCATTGGGTGAGCTTGTTGAATGCCTCTGTGTGCTGGATGATGTTGTTGGCATTTCCTGCATGCGATTCATGATTGTCTTTTCTGCTGTGCTGAAAAGTCAGGGTGGACAATATGTCAGGGGCTGGTTGGTTCTTTTCTGCGGCATTGATCAGCGAGTATAGGATTGCATTGCAGCTAGCAGCTACAATGGTGTTGAGAATTCCTCCTTTTCAATTTCGTTGTAATACATAATACATGTGAATCCTATTTTAAACTATGCATGTGAATTTGTGAAACCAAGCTTGTCTCGGGTGGGATTCAATTCAATATTTGGTTCAATATTGGGTCACGTGTAAATCGAATTGAGTATAAATCAAAGTTGGATTAATTTCGAATAATTGTTTGTTTTCAATGTAGCCATCTTTAGTTCTTTACTCTTAACTTGCATTTAAAAGATAAAAACCGTTTAACCAAATAAACTCATTTATTCTATATTTCTCTTTTAGTTCATACGTAATGATTATATATATATATATATACACACACACACACACACATATATATATATATATATATACACACACACACACACACACACACACATGCATACATACATACATATATATATCTACATACATATATATATATGTATGTATGTATGTACATACATACATATATACACACACACACACATATATATAGATATAGATATACATACATACACACATATATATATATATACACACATATATACATACACACACACATATATATATATAGGGTTAGTTCTAAACTTACTAAGAAAATTAGTAAATTACAAATACAAGTATACAACTATTCCATAACCCTATATCAAATGCGCCGTGCAATTATGCAAAGGATTATGTGTTGTTAAGTCAAGTTTTAATCATCTCAATTGAGTTCATGCGATGACAAAATAAGCGGATCAACCTAACGCAAATCATTTGTCAATGGTCTAATTTGTGAGCTCTAATACCAAAATATACCTTGAAAAATGAAAAAAAAGAAAGAAAATGCCAAAACTTTTCTTTAGACCCCGATATTGGTTTATAACTTCACGCTTGTTATATTTGGAGTTAGTAAATAGAAACAGGTTGGTTGAAGTCGATATTTTTAGTAATCGAACTAATGTTTTTTGATAGCTTGTTAAATGACCACGCATTAACATTCAAAGATTTGTCTTTGTGAGATTAATAGCTTGATCTGCATTTGCTCAATTAGTCAAAACTGAAAAGTAATGACAATATATGAGTATGTGTTAATTAGCATTTATGGGATTGTGAATGCTCGTTATCGAAACTTAGGACTTGGCATTAAACACATTATTGTGAAATCATATGCAACGATACATACTTGAATATGATTTTGTAGAATTAAATATATTATAAAGATGATTCAGAATTGTAGATCAGTAGAACGGAATTTTTGACAGTAATCATAGAATGATATTATAAATTTATAATCATAGCGTACATTGTACTAAGTCATTAAGTGAATGAAATAGTAAAATATGATTGCTTGATCCTAATAAATTTAATAAATTGTTAATTATACTTATCTTTTCTTAATTCCTATTGTGACAAAATATTTTTTTCTTTTATATTTTTACTACATATCTATCAAATTAAGAATTTAAAATTATCATCTATTTTATTTTTTCCTCTTAAGTTTTTAATTGATTTCATTTGTAAAAATTCCCTCTTAAGTTGTTTTTCTTTTCCCACCTAAACTCAGCTAATTGAGTTTGAAAAATTCAAAATCCCCCCCCCAAATAGAAAAGACTAAAACCCAAAAAAAAGACTACTTATTTGGGTAAAATTGAGTTGGGTAAGAATCGGATCAGTTTTAAATCGGGTACGGTTCAGTTCGGGTTCGTGTTGTCCATTTTTGATTTACTTCGGTTCGGGTCACTAGGGATCGGGTTTGAATTGGGTTAGGTCATTTCAAGTCTGGTTCATTTCGGGTCAAGCTACAATTCGGGTTTTGCTCGGTTCTGCATCGGTTTACTTCGGGTTCGGGTCCAAATCGGTTTAGCTCATTTCGGATGTCGGTTCCGGTATGAATTTGGATCGTTCAATTCGGGTTTCGGATCTCGGGTTAGTTCTATCAAGTCTATCTGAAACCTCTTGTATAGAGGACCCTTAAATCTAATTTGATTCTTTTGTGAAATCATGTCAATAGAACTAAAAGGGGGGGGGGGGGTTGGGGGGGGTTTTGTTGCATCTAATCAGAGTTGATATCCCGAAGTAACTCATCCAAAACAGGAAAATAACAAAAATTCATTGAACTATGATAAAGTCCATAATCTCCTTGTCTAAGGTACCTGATACTGAATTCCCTGTTTGAACGCATATGGGCAATCTGCATCTCCGCGAGTTTTAGTGGATTTTTATTGTTTGCGAGTTGGCTGACCATGTAGGACTAGCAACTTAAGATTGCCTTCCTTTTCTACTTCTACCCACTCTCTCTCTCTCTCTCTCTCTCTCTCTCTCTCTCTCTGTGCTTATATCCAGAGAGTCAAAGGATTAGAATTTAAGTAGCTGCACTTTGATTTCCGTTTCCCCATTCATGATGTGTCTTCAGATCCCTTTCTTCTTCCCATCCTTTCTCCCTCCAGACGGCCAAGTACACAGAGGCACTATCATGCTTACTAAGGCCTTTTCTCTTTTCTTTACTCCAGCATGGGTTCTATTTTTAAGGTTTTCTATTGATGGAGTTCCCAAGTCAATCCTAGGGCGTTTGTCATTCTGATTTTGCCATTGCAAATTTGCTCTCGTGGCTCCTAAAATGGTTCAAGTAAGACATTGTTCTTGGTGTTCTTTGTTTGCAACTATGACCATTCTATTCAGGCTTTCCTGCCATACGACTGTGAATGGATCAAACACAAGGCCTTCCAATGACTCAAGAAATTGGCACGTGAATCAAGATAGTAAACATTGCCTGAATATGGTCGCTGAATTGCAGGCTATGTTACTTGCAGTATTGATGCATTTATATATGTAAGAATGTCGGAGAGTTTGAAAAATGTATAACGTCAAGCATTCTCTTACTCCTGGCTAGTTATAGGGCTAGTTCTCAGAGTGTGCAGCAAAAAAGCCAAATGCTGAAAATTTTTTGTCGATGTCGTCTCCCTTGGCTCCTGCGTTTTGTTTGTTTAAGATTGTTAAAGGTACTGGCAGCCACAAAATGTATTGGGTTCAGAAGCATACATACCAAACAGCAATTTGTCCACCACTTAACTCTTCATTGTTATATCTTGATGCTGCCAGTTTGATGCTTGGCCAGACCAATAGTATACATAACTGAATCTGCCAGTCATATGCGATTATATAAATTAGGTTTATCTCTAGGTGATTCTCTATTGATCTTTTTGGGGTTGGATGTTGAGGGTTCTTATCCCCAAAAGATATAGAATAGCTAATTATATAGAGAAATCCTATGCAACAAGAGCTATATTTTCTCCTGATGAAGACCCTGCAACATCCTAGTGTTTCGCCTCTGCTGTCTTGGGCGATTATTTTGCTGTAGTGATCATGGATTTAGAATGTGGCACATTCGTGCCGAAACGCCTGCATTAGAAAGGTTTTTGAGTTGGCCGAATCGCGTTTTGGCCACGATATGAAATGCGATTTTTTTTATTTTAACTGAAACGCAATTGTGATCGAAACCACATTTTGAATCCTCGGTGATGACACACAAGAAATATTGTTGGTCATTTAGCTTAAGAGTATCATTGATATTAAGAGTTCGTAAAAAATTGTTAGCTAAGTCAACATACCTTGTTGTGCATTGATGACGTTCTTTTCATGGGATCAGCCATAACCAGTAAAGCTCACCAAGAGTAGAAAAAGGAATTTCAATGGATGTCAATAGGTCAGTAACAATGATAAGATCCAAATTGTGATGCCTGGGGAAAAGGCTTTCGGCACTGACAAGTGGCACGTATTTTGAGTTATTCAAAATATACCGTCTCGAACGTGCAAGCAAGAAAAGAAAACAAGAATACGCATGGTATGATGTTGAACCCTGAATTTGGAAAAGGGGCTTTGGCTCATCTCTTGTTCCATTGCAGACGAGGAACAGAAGACAATTAACCACGACAAACACAATTCAACCCATCAGCAAAACATGAAACTAAGCGGCATCATCGGCTCCATTGAGAATAGGTAGGTGCCCTCCAACTTCACATAATGCACAGTAAGGGCATGGGATATACACCCTTCTAAAGTGATACCTTAGAAAAATATACTGCATCTTAATCAACATGTCAGTAAGACATTTAAGACACATGCACGCAAAGACAGTGGCCACAATCACAGAAGTCTTCACGTCTTTCACACATCTCTGGCAGCCTTTGTGAAATTCTGCCTGATCTGAAATGCTATGCTAATACAGTTGATGGAAAATCATGTCTCATTAAAAAGGATGACAAAAAACCCTGTTTTAACTGCAAGAATGCAATTGAAGGTAAGTGCTTACGGTTTCTCCAAAAGCATGATTAAAATGAGAGATTCTTCCACAGCTAGTATTTTCAGCCTAACAGCAAGCCAGACTCCTATTTGTTGCAAAATCAAATAATCTCAGATGCAATCGTGCATGTCAAATATGGAAAGTGCAATGACTTGTGTCTACACAAAAAAGATGTTATTTTGGAGTACAGAAACTCACTTTTGGGCCAATTTTTTTTTTTTAACAAGGGTAAAACTATAAGGATGTTAAGCGCCTCTTCTCACAAGAGTATGACCAACTACATTATCTGCTAAAATAGCCATAAGAGATGGAGAAAAACAAATATGTGAAAAAAGGACGCTATAATCGAATGTCCAAATTTAGAAAGCCAATCCGCTGCCATATTTGCTTCCCTGAAAATGTGTTTGATGAGTAAACAGATGCCTTGAGATTGCCATATATGTATGTCTTCAATAATATTCGATATTTGCTAAGGAACTTGAATCTTTCTTTGCAGTGCTTGAATCACTATCTTGTTATTACCTTCAATGATTATATACTGAACCCGGCCTGAATTGTTAATTGAAGTCCCTCATGCAATGCTCTCGCTTCTGCAACTAAAATAGATGTATCACCGTAATAGCTCGCTCTTGCTTTAACAATTTTGCCCGTCCAATCCCGGATGATGAAGCCTCCTGCTGCTGATAAGTTGATGAGGGATCCATCAAAATTGAGTTTGACAAATCCCGATGATAGGGGATGTCACCTCACTAAATGAATTGAGGTGGTAGGGGAAGGAGAAAGTCCCCTAAAATAATGATCAACCGACATATAAGTTCGAATTCTCCATTCTGCATTGGCTTTTTTTGCTCAAACCGGGAATGCAACAGGATTAAAGATTTCATTATTGAAAACTATTACATTCCTAGATTTTCAAATACTCCATAAAATAAATGAGAGTTTTTTTGTTCTAATTTTGGATTATGGGAGGAGTGTATATTGTTTAAATAATGCAAAAGATCATGGCATCCTGTAGGAGATAGTATAGATAGAAGCCAATGATGCTTTTTTAGACTCAATATCATTTAAACAGAGAGGGCAAGATGGGTTGATATTAAGTCCTCTTTTAAGAAGAGTACCTCTCACAGGTAAGGATTTATGACAAAACTACAAGTTTTGGCAAGGTGTCAATATTCCAAATCTATTTATATGACCATGTTGATAAGTCATGTGAGTGGATGCCATGGGCTGCTCATGTAGCTGATTTTGTTGTGAAGTTACCTGAGCTATTCAACCCCCAACAAAGTTACCTGAGCTATTCAACCCCCAACCAAAGCAGTTGCTAGTTTCATGGATGGATATGGTGATAACCTGAATCTTCTGTACAACAAGATGATTATTGAGGACTTTAGGAACATTCCATTCTGAGTTTTCCCGAATAAACTCACAAACTTTGACTTCAGGGCGGACAACACTGTCTTCAGCCATACCCAAGATCTCAACTAAATTCTTGTTTCGACCCGATTATCAAACCAAAAGGAGATCCCATCGTCTCTACCTATTTTCCAAATGATGCCCTTTTGCAGGAGACCTCTGCATTTCAGTAAACTTTTCCAAACTGGGGAATCTGTGTTTTTCCGTTTTCAACAAAATAGGCTAGTAGTATATAGGTACTTGGCCCTCAACGTTAGTAAGTATTTTCCAGGCCAATTTACACTGAAAAGCCTTGTTAGCTGCTTCTGTTTTCCGCAAACCCAACCCACCTATGCTTTTAGGCCAACAAACCCTATCCCAAGCTATAAGTAGTAGACCTTTTCTGTGTTGGACTTTTTCTAGAAGAATTCTTTGTTACATTTAACTAAATATTCGCTAATATTTTGTGGTAACTCAAAACATTGCATTGTGTGTGCTGAGAGTAATTCTAAATGTGACTGTATGAAAATCGTTCTACCTGCTTTAGACAAACGGTTTGTTTTCCATCCTTCTAGTTTTGTAGTTACTTTATTGATAATTTCCTGAAAAGTTGAGTACGAAGGCCGACTCTGAAAAACAGGGCGTCCTAGATATTTACCCAAAAACTCTCTATGCGGAATATTGAATATTGTAGTCACTAGTTGCTTTTGGGCCAATTAGGTGAACTCAGGGACCATTGAAAAGGAATTCTGAGAGTGACACGACACACCGTGGTAAAGTGGCCAAATATAAGCGTGTGAACCACCAAAAATATGGGAGCAAAAATCAGAAACAATGATGCAGAGGGCATCGACCTTAAAGACAGATCAAATAACTGTATTGACATCTCATATAACGTGTTAAACGAGTATTGTCATTCCATTGTCCTTCATATTCGTGCTTAACACTGAAGTCCCCAGGAAAAATATAATTGTAAATAGAAAACCATACGTTAAGCTAGCAGCAAAATCAGTCACGAGAAGAAAATACCTGAAAGGCTTGACCTCAAAACCCACAATCCTTGATGTCTCTGTTTGTTGATCTTTATGGTACTTCACAGTGAATGCCAGATGGTTGTGGATGAAGTACGTTTCATCCTTCGTCTGTAGTCATGAGCGAAAAGTTTAAGCAATAGTCAGAATCAGAAACTCCTTAACTGTTGTATTACGCTATGAATTGTGATGCTAAAGTTGTTTGTACTCACTCCAGCATACTGCCCTTTAAGGCCCACATAAAAGCCAAGCTGGTAAACAGGAATTGCATCCTGGTCTCCTCGCCTTATTGGCGTAACCAGAGGAAGGTTATCCAGGATCCTGTCACCACATAATGAAGAGCCATCAGTCAAGAGGGAGGAATGAACCTACATATTGACTCGGTATTCATCATCAATGTTCTCTTTAAATTCTTTGGCTGATTTGGCATCAAGTGTTTGCCGGCAAACAATATTACACATTTGTGGTTCCCGCATTTTGAACTGCAAATTATCCACGCTCAAACACTCTCAGTACCTAGAAATTAACCGTTGAAGGAGCTTAATTTAGCCCCTTCCAAATCAAGAGCTCAATTAGAAAATTGACCACATAAGGAGAGTTCTCAATTCTATCACCACGCAGAACTTCAGCAAGATTCTCCGCACTGTCAACTATAGTAGCGGCAATAAGGAAGGGAATAGTATGTGTATGGCAGCTGAGTTTTTATTGAAGTCAGCTTGTTCATTTTTACATACAGCGGATCTCCCTGCATACAAAAGCCTAAACGTCAATTGCTATGGGAAAGGTCACCCATCATGCAAAAGCAGGCACCTAATAGCAATATACAAGAGAGCTTCATATGACAATTTAATGGCACATGCCTAATGTAAACACTAAGAGGAGCAAATAGTAGCAAAATCAAAAACGACAGCTCGCAATTATTAGCTGATTTTTTCAGTTTGGATGTTGTATCAGCCGTCCGTAACCTTGTCCTGCATCACTCTCCCTTGGCTGTATCTTTCTCACAGATTCCGACCCTCTTCACTTATCTAAGGATGTTCCGTAATTGTTCTCTTTGAAAGCAGGTTAACTCACTGAACAAAACCATATATGCCATTCATCTCCCTAGCCCACCCCAAATGCTTCACACTGTTTTTTTTTTCCTTGCATTACCCTATTACAGAAGGAAATGAGTAGGTACCGCCTTGCATATACTAACTTACACACATTGCAAGATCAACATCCAACCAAGACCATTTCTATCATTCCTCATCAAAACCCCATTTCTCAACAGTGACATCAACTCCATCATAATGTAACATTCAGGTTCTTAGCTCCTCTCTAACCACAATGATTGAAATTCTGAGAGCATCCCTTCCACGGACGCAGCTCCATAGTAGTATATCCATCCAAATCACATAAACATTGCCATAAATACTCCATATCTTGAATCTCACCAACAAAAACAGAAATCCCAAAACAATGCACACAACATTTGCGATATCAAATTCTATGTGTTTACAACAAACAATCAACAAGTCTGTGCGAATCAAACAAAAGCGCAGCAGATCAAGCATTGCATACGCAACATAAACGCTACAGTAACAACAGACATTGCAACAGTCCATTATGAATCAACAAAAACTTCAATTTGCATCAACGATGGAGCAGAGAGATGGAGCTACACTTACCTTCTCAAAATCCCGAGGAGCGACACCAGGAAGATAGAAGCATTGGCTGCCGTGCACGCCCTAACAATCCTAATATACTATTCGATACATCAATAACAAGGTATACAATGTATCACTACAAAAACGCTGTGACATTTAATGTGTTGTATGTTACCCTCAGTGCTTGATTTGTCTTTATTCAGGCGTTGTTTCATCTCATCCAAACTCACAATATGAACATTGTTCTAAACCGATTTGAGCAATCTTTGCTCCTCCTCCCTGAACATCACCCTGCCTTCCCTTCTCTTCTCAAAGTTATGGCCAAAGCCGAATCAATATCAAACTCGGGTCTCTCCCACTTGTCTCTGTATGTTCTTGCACAACGCATTGAACACATCTACATTCTCTTGAAAAACCCTTCTCAAACCCACCACTCTTTTGCAGACTAAATTGAAATGATTGCCAGAAATTTATTATAAATGCCTTCTTGTGTGCGAAAGTTTTGCCAGACAACTAAATTTTTGGGTTAAAGCATCAGTTAAAACTATTAAAATACCATTTTGACAAACTACTCACTAATAAAGGACTACTATCATGCAAGCTAGTAGCAACACAAACTTCACGAGAAAAAGAGGTACTTAAAGAGAATTCATTATTTAATTAGAGCTTCCAAACACCACTATATTGTAACCATAAGCTAGATTTAACCATGAATTTTCAAGAAAAGATAATCAAAGTTCATGTTAAACAGTTAAAGGCATTACGTTTGTTTCAAAGAGGAAATGTAACAAATGCAATCATACATCATCAGCACATCAATATTAAGGTCCATACTAAAAAGAGCATTGTTTCATATTGAATATAAATCAATTGTGACATTCTCCCCTTCTATTTGTGTGAGTACACGCATGTTGTTTAGAAGTGGTAAGCAATCCAATAGGAACCAGAAAGAGAGATCAATAAATCTGAAACCAAGTCTTACAACCCCCTAATTGAGAGACTATGCTAGCTAAGCTAGCTCAAAGTCTCGATCAACCCATTCCGAAAGAACACCTACATCGAGGCACGAGCCAAACAACATAAGTCAGAACGTATCTCATAATCTGTCTCTTCTATTTGCTGCTACCAACTAGGATTCTTGCATCAGCTTGCGGAGGCAAGACCTTGCAATGGCTCGACAGGCACAGCATACGGTGAGTTCCAATCAGCATCAAATATCTGCTGAAGTTGGGAAACAATGGCAATGTTGCATGTACCAAAGCTGACCCCAGCTGTTGTGTAGAAATAGTCCCATATGAGATTGCTTGTCCCAATGTGGGCCCTCACATCACTGACAGCATATTTTCCATGGTTTACCCTTGTATAGCCGGGTATGTGTTCCCCGTTCTAGTCCCCTTGCTAAGGGCTGGTCCTGTTGAATTATAACCCGGTACTTCATAGTACTTGATTTCTACCCTGCCATTGCAGTGGTTATAGCTCGATGAATGACCCAAGACATTAGTGTATAGAAGGTGCTTCAAGTAATCATCTGTATTGCTGATAAAATGCGACCATCATGCCACTAGAAGCTTGACTGTTGCTTTCTTTGAGAAGACTACCTGTATTGGGTTAATGGCAAATTACACAAATTAACACATAACCAGGTCAATAACATTGAAATGTTGATATAATTTTCAAGGGCGCGAGTGTAAGACTCAACAAGAGTCCAAGTTACCACAAAATCTTTTCCTTTGTTCCAATCTACCCAATCTGTATTTATGGTCATATTCTGAATTATAGCAGACTAAAAGAAAATAGGAATCTCAGTGGACTATCCCGTGTTGTGAGATAATTATTAACCAATGGCTTCCAAATCGAGGGCCTAATGGAAACCACCTGTTTGCAGTTCAATTACAAGGTAAGGTTGCATGATTTGACTCCCCCACATTGGTGTAAAATAGGAATGGGGACAGTGGATTGGTTTCATAGTTTTTGCAAATCAATCTTTTATAATGTGCCATCTCATCACAATATTTTCCTCTACTTCGCAAAAGCAAAAGGAACAAGCTGACGAATTTCAAGATATATTTTTGCATACTAGGCCTTTTTGGGGGGGGGGGCGGCCGGGTTAAGAACATCTGTTGGTCTTCAGACACATGAGATAATCAGTTGCAATGAGAAGAACTCTCGTTAGGTGGTATAGCCATCCTCAAACGACAGTTGCCCATGACTTTGAATTTGTTGTTTCATGCTCAAATAGAATGAAGACACATGCCACCGAGAAGCCCAAAAATGCAGAGTCTAACCATTGTTGAAAAGACATACCTCTGATATAGCAGAAGAAAGTGAAGGCCAGTCCATCATATTAATCCTAACAACGCCTCTAGTACCAACAGAGTTATTGTATCCACCCATGCTTGTTCATCTGTCTGGAAGTTTTTAAACAAGAGCTGCAAGAGAGATATGTCTGGTGTGATGGATGCACAATTTCAAATTACCCAAACTGATGGGAGGGGGCATTGGAATGCCGCAAGAAAATGAACAAGAAATATCTTTGGCTGTTGCAAAAATATTGGAAGCATCATCCCACCAACAATTGCAAAAATTTTCATACTCACTCAATTACCTCAGGAGGGGCAAATGAGAGATAGCTGGAGTAACTCGATGCAGTTGTACCATTGCTGTATCCAGGGGTACCAAGGGGTACTTGGAACATAAAAGGATCTGACAGTGTAGGGTAGTCAGCAATGTATTTAAGCTTAAGAAAGGGGTGTGGAAGAGGCGATCTGCACCATTAGAAAGGCTGTTAAACGAAAGTTGAAGGGGCACAATCTTGGCATCCTAAAAGAAAAGGAAACTGCAAAAAGATGAATAAGTTTACAAAGATAAAGTCAAAACTTTTGGTTCAGTGTCTTCAACATACAACCGGCGCACTTCCAATCCCACAACAGACCTCTAATTACATATCTTTTACCTATATCACTCACGCCTATCACATTGCAGGAGAGCATCATAAACATAAAGCACCATCAAACCCCAAGATGCAACATGTGAAACTTGAGCAGAACCCTTATCATAGTTAGCAGCAAATTCTAGTCTGCGTAACTCCTTTTGCTTCCAAACAAGCGAAGGAGTTATTTGAGAAATTTGCTTAGTCACACCATTTTTCTTGTCCATTTTTGACAGAAATTGAGCTAACTTCTTTTTCATGGCCTGAAAAAGCAACAGCAATGCAAGAAGCAATGCTTTCATTTTAGAGGCCACCTACTTAGACACATTCTCCGAATTAATATTAAAGCCATCCCATATATCATTAAAAGAAAAGTTCTCACCATGATTGTGTAGATAAGAGAAGTCCACAGCAAGCGGCTCCTACAAATTCGAATCAAGTTGTGATGCACCAGCTTGGACTAAAGGCCAATAAGTTTGAGAAGAGTAACCCAAACTATCTGACACAGTTGGTTTAGTAGAGCCACGGCTAGATCTGATACTCATGACTGACCCATCTATAACTACCTCCCGCGGTAGATCACAATGTAAGCTTCCAAAGAGGCCCAGATTCCAATTTTACGCCCCTTGATTGACCACAAAGAGCAACGAAGGAGGACTCAGAGAAGGAGGTTCAAGAACCAAATAGATCATAAACCCAAGATAAGTTTCGATAAGACTACTTACCTGTTCAAGGGCAAAGAAGAGCCAACTGCAAGTTGTAAGCTTGAAGGTGCAGAGGAGGCATTAGCCTTTATTAGGGGCATAGAAGAACCAAAAGAGGACACAGCATAAGGCCCTCTAAGACCCTCGTTACCATCCTCACTTTGAAGCATATCATTAGCAAAGGCCACAGATTCCTCCAAGGAATATAGGATGCAGGGGTTGACTAAGAAGGGAAGCCAGAGAGCAAAGACGCAGCAGCGATAAAAGATTGGAAAAACACACCCTGTTCACCAAAGAAACCACACTTTGGACAGCAGCCCGGTGGTGGCCAAGGAAGAGATGAAGATGAAGGAGTTGTTGCCACTACAAGGGAAGAAGGGGCAAGGATGGCCGATGCAGTATCTGGTCGTATGATACTGTTAACAGCCTCAAAGATCTTACACTAGCCACTATCGTACCAACCAGAGGGGATAATAACAATTCTTCTTCTAAAAGGAATATCTTTTTCGTTCGATGGATTTGATTACACCAATTGGAGCTATGCTAAGAAGCTCGAAATCTTCCCCATGCAACAGAAAATTTCCTACCTCTGCCAATATTGATATTTCTCAATATGCCATCTTTTTAAATAAGTAATTCTCAATATATCCTTACCTCTACTTTCAACAACCATATCAAAAGATTTTCTCTCAAGAGCCACAAATTTCTTGGAACCGCCTTGTATCATGCCCAAAACACCAAAAAGGGAAACCCTGAAGCAAGCAACAAAAGCAGCCAAATAGAGAAGAACAGGCGAAGAGAAGAAAAGCAAAGAAAACAATGGCTTTGAATTTTCTGGCCCAATTCCAGCGACTGAAAAAGTTGCTGAAGAGGAGAACAGCAGAAGGAGAAACCCCACCAGCATCAGAAAAAGCTGACTAGAGAAAATCAAAAGCCCAGCCAAGAAGGAACAAAGAAGCTTTGGCAAAGGATAGGCGAGTTCTGCACATAAAGGTGGAAAAGCCTATCATATTCTAGTCCCATGTTACAAATCTGATTGTGCTGCATATGCATTGCCACCTAAGTTTTGCCACTCTCTTTTTTTACATTAAGCAAACAATGTATATGTGAGTGTTTAAGAGGTCAGGGGGTTGATACAGATAAAGGAACAGGTTAGGATCGTAAATTTGCTATAATCCCAAATCATGAGGGTAGGTTCATTCAGTGGGGTTGCTATTTTGGGTCCTAATTCGCCGAAAAACTTTTTTGGGTAGCTATATAGTAGAGTATTAATTTAACTACCATCGGGACTAAGCTTCATAGAGACTTGGTTCAAATAGACTGATAAAAATACATAAATTTGAAGAAGGGGGCTTGTTACACAAAGAGCCCATATCCCATTAATTATCAGCGCCTCAGGGGTGAAGACTACACTCACTGCACTGCATAAAACAAGGCAAATTAAAAAAAAAATGGAAGATTAGAAATGGCATCTGAGTGAGGAAGATCGAAATCTCTTTCCTCAACAACTTATCAAACTGAAGTAATCTCATCCCTCAGGTATGCATCGACTTGTCCCCTCCTCCTCCCCCTTCCTCTTCTCCATCGTTTTCATCGTGACCTGATTTCTGCAACATGCCAAGTTGCAGCATCGTGGGATGAGACAGAAAAGGTGAAGATGGGGATGACACTAAAGTTTCGATCAAGCACCACTGTCGAGCTATGTTACACTGGGATCAGCATTCCTAGTGACCCGGATCGCAGTGCTCAGCAAATTAGATCGCAGCCGAGATCCAAACTGGGATGAGAATCCCAAATCATGAATCCAGGAGGTGTGAACACCAAATATTAAGTGCCAAAAGTGGAACATATTACATACTAAGATTAAACAGTTAGACACAAATAGACATCCTACACATCGTACACAAGGACTATACATCTGACTGACACAAAAGCTATCTGCAAAATCTGCAGCATCGATAGATAAGAATGGAAAAAGCTCCCATTAAGCAAAGCATAGAGGGTTCTGATAAGATTATCTTTGATGTGCTTAAGGTGCCTTCACACCTTCAAAGACTGCCAACTGCTCGCCGGGGGGGGGGGGGGGTGAGGCAAGTGAGACCACCAGGGCATTCTTCTTTTTACCTTTCTTACCCCCCCCCAAAAAAAAAAACCGAAAGAAAAAAAGAGCATGTCCCAAGCCGCAACATGGTTCCTCACAGAGTTCGAGGCAACCCGGAAAAACCCCTAAGCAGCCCAAAGCTAGCTCCCAAACAACTCTAGCAAAATGACAAGCAAGCAACAAGAAATCAATAGATTCCAAATCCCCTTTGCACATACAGCATCTAATCACCAAGATCTTTCCCCTCATTACCCCAGAATACTATCATGAAATGCTTCCTGAAGAAAAACTGAAACCTTAAAGGAGCCAAAGATTTCTAAATAAGTTTCCCAGGGAATCAATCTTCCAGAGGATAGAATCAATGGAGAAAGAAAAGACCATAGCTTCAAATAATAAAAATTGATTATGAAAAGCCCCTTAACAGTTCAGATCCCGTCTAACCATTACCAAGCGAAGAGTTGCCTAGTGTTTTCTCATTAAGCTTGCTACGAAAGCTAAGAAGAGTAGCATCATCAACAACGATATCAAGGACAAAAATAATATTACAAGAAGGACACCAAATGATATATCCAGATGATGCAATAAAGTGATTGATATAAGACTTGAACTTACTTAAAATAAGCTAAAATATGAGATCTGACATTTAACTATTTAGGAAGTGCAATTTCTTAGCCGGATAGGACTCTGAGAAGATAATCTTTCCAGAACAAAGTTCTCCACAAAAGGATCCACAAAAGAAGGTTCACCTCGGAACTCCAGGTAGCCTTGACTCGAAAAGAACAGGGAGGATCTAATATCCCATGGTTGACCAGAATTAACACAAGCAACAAAAGAAGCCAGGTCAAGCCGATAACACAAGGACTCACAAAGATATTCCACACAAGACCTCTGCAAATGTCATCACACATAAGTTATGACAAGTTTCCTAAAGAACGAATACATAAGGATGGAAACAACCAGTTGAATCATGTAACTGTCAGACAGAGAAAGAGTACCTCATCGGAGTCCTCATAAAGAGAAGATTACTCAAGCCGAGATACTTCGGGCTTGCTCGTCCACAACAATTTCATTAATGTCCTACAAGCAGTTGTTTTACCAGGCAGTAGATCCCACCCCATCACAGCCACAAGAGGTTGAAGCCGTGGAAACAATGAAATAACCTGCAAGTAAGCGGGGATTTCACCTTAGACATAATATAAAAAGTCCATGCATACAAAATGAGCATTAAAACCAGCAAAAGATAATAAGACTTCCTCCGCAGCAAAAATCAACGATTCTACTATATACTTTAAGAAAGTGTCATATTTTTTTGAAAAGTACTTTAAGAAAGTGACAGATACATTTAAAGGTAGAGAAAAGACTCACATAGCTTACTTCTTCCAGCTGCTCATTCCTCACAGCAGAAAGAGCCGTATCCATACTGCACTCCAGAACATGCAACCCAGCAACACGGACATAATGGTATAAATCTCTCATACATGAAGTGACGGACGATCTCAAAGATGAAGAATGGTCATCATCATGTAGACCAAGCTTCAGTTTCAACATGTAATCTTGAGGATGCCAAAGAGGAGCTAAGATTTGACCACCTGAAGCCCTAAGCATTTTTATCTCTTCTTCCAGTAGCTGATCTTGGACACTCTAAAGAACAATACCTGTTATTGAATTGTGTAGAAACTATATAGAAATCCAGACTAACTAAACCAGGTTTATATTAGATGACACGCAATTCAGCAAGTTATCGAAACATAATTTCAGCTTCATGGAGGCTCACGAACAAATCTGCACTCAAGTCACCAGATGAATAGCAATTATGTGTACCACGAATGATAAACAAATACCAGACCAAACCATTGAGCGATACTAGAGTCCACAGAATTGCAACATGAAATTGAAAGAAAAGCAAGAACACAGTATCTCGCATTGCCAAAAGAATTGCCTAACCACAATTGAAAACACGAGAGAGAGATGCGAAATCACAGAGATTCCATACGGAAACCTAATCGACAGCTAAAATCACGTAACTAAGCAGATTCAACGACGAAATGCAACTTGCGATCAAATCCAAAACAACGAATTACAACATGATGCAAAGGAGTTTTTAGTCAGCAAAATCACACAATTCTTCTCAGGCAGATTTCTTCAGCTTCTTGTCTTCTTGAGCAGTCTCCGAGGCTGATGGCTTGCGCTTTGATGTTCCCCTCCGAGCAGGAGCTTTAGGCTGAAAACGGACAACGCGTGGAGCCCGGGGTTGGGGTGGTTGGACATCTGGCTGGGGTTCGGAGGGTTGGGCATCTGGCTTCGGAGTCTCCACCATCTTCTGCTTCTTCAGATCTGCACTCAGCTTCTGCTCATCAACAATGGAGTCATCTGGACGATCGCTTTCGCTTGAATCACTCGATCCTTTCTGGGAATTAGAGTCGTCTGAACGATCGCTTTCGCTTGAATCACTCGATCCTTTCGCTTGAATACGGTAAGGCGGCGTGGCCAGAAGATGAGGAGGGCGGCGAGGACGACTCTCCCAGAAAGGATCGAGTGATTCAAGCGAAAGCGATCGTCATATTCAGGCCCTTCCAAGTCGTATTCCGGTCCATCTCCATCTCCATCTCCATCTCCATCCATTCTTGCTGAGAAAATGAACTCGTCAGAAACGCTCTAATGGAAGAATGTGATGGAGAATTGAGAAAACGAAAACATACCTTGACGAACTTTTATTAATTCTCAAATAAAACAGTCTTATGCTACTATCGTTATAAAGTTGGCACTTTTTTAATGGGATTGTTTACGTGGTCCAATTATCATTTATCATGAAATTTTTCTTATTATGAGGGAGGCTTATTTACAACACAATCTTAGTATTTAGGGGCATTGTATTATGTATATTTATACATTTTTTTTGGGTACTAACACAGATTGGTTTAAGTGGTTTGACTCTTGTTTCTCTTAAGTGAGGTCTTGGATTTGAGTCTTGTGGATGGAGAAAATATGTTATAGAAGAGCTCTACGTCTAATTGGGCCAACAGGCACTCGACTCCAATAAAATACAGAATTCAAGACAGAAAAAAAATATTTTTTTGGTTGTTTCTTTTGTTGGGCATTTTGTTGTCGTATTTTTGTCTATATGGTTTTGTGAGAACCTTTTGTTTAGTGCATAAGAGATATATAAGGTCTATCTTTGATAATAACTCCTAAAAGATAGCATAATTACAATACAAAATAGGAGAAAAATATCAATCAAATTAAACCTTAAATCTAATATGCATATGACCTAACTCATTCTCTTAGCCGATGGCCATCCAATAATCTTAAAATAAAGACCATATTTTCTTCATCTTCTTCTTCTAACATCTGGAATGGTCTTAATCAAGGAAAGGCATTCCTTCCTAAGTTTTGTTGTTGAATGCAAATTGCATATTGCATTTAGCTTTTTTTATTGGTTTGTGCAAGGATTGAGTATACTTTAATTATGCAAATAAAATATTAACCCATGCATTAGAGACATACATATATGCCCCTTAAACATAATCGTTACATGATTACATCTGTAAACATAATTGTTACATGATTAAATCTGCTTTAAAGATGACAAACTACCTATTTTTGCCATAGAACTTGCATAAGGATATTAGGGGCCAAACAAATCAGCTGGCCTGTTCTTTTTCATTGGTCAATGTAGATTTATCGATCCTTCTCAACCCTTATCAATCTTTCCCAATCCTTCTAAAAAAAATTTCAATCCTTCTTAGCTCTTCCCTATCCTTCCTTATATTTGGATTTCTCTCTCCTCTATTCTCCCCTCTGACGTACACCAGCATCAATTCATCATATCTCAATCTCATCTGTGCAGTGGATCATCGTCGCAGAAATGTTTGGAGAAGAAAGAAGAAACAAATGTGGAGGAAACAGGAGAAGACGAAACGAACAAGGATGAGAAGCTTGTTGAAGAAGAACCGTTACCCGACAGAGAGATGAGCTTAGAAGAGCTGAAGGAATACGACTGAAGCGATCCATCCAAGCCCATATACTTGGCCATAATTAAGGGGTCGGGTGTACGACGTCACTGTGGGCAAGGACTTCTACGAGCCCGGCCGGGGGGCCCTGTCACATCTTCGCCGGCAAGGACTGCAGCCGAGCTCTCGCCAAGGTAAGCAAGATCGAGTTCGACGTTGTAGGCAACCTCGATGGCATTGACGAGAGGGAGCTTGGGGTACTTGGTGAGTGGGAGAAAGAGGTACAAAGCTAGGTACCCTCTTGTTGCCCGCCTCATTTAAGTCTAAATATCACTTCATTCATTTCAGTGTGAGTTTAGGGAAGTTATATTTTTTATCGATTTCATTCTCATCATCAACCTCAATTTTTGGCTATTGGATCTTCACTTTTTGTCTACCTTGGGTTCAGATAAACTGGTGCTTTTATTGGAAATGTTCAATTCTAATGGCTTGATCAATATATAAATTCACTCTAGTTTTGTTCTTTTTTTTGGGGAGGGGATTCATTCTAGCATGTGTCTCATTCATCCAACATGTTTGTTCTTATGGGTCCCCCGAATGCTATACAAATGACTAGCAACAGGAAGAAAATGTATAATATTTTTTTGTTTGTGGTTTTTGAATTTTGTTTTATACTCCAAGAATTACCCTGCTAGATTACTCATCAAAAAAATATGTATGTGACAGACGTTGAATCAACAATTAACATGTTTACTTAGGTACTTGAACAACAAGATTCAAATGCATAGTTAACGGGAATGATCAAACACTATTTAATCGATCCATGATTCTTTTCCAAGTGCTTAGAAGCACCTAGATTTTACCCCAAAAGAGCCCAGTTAAGAGTAGATCATCAGGTCATCTTATGCGCTCTTCATTACGGCTTATTGATTTCATTAAGCAAGCTTATGTAAAGGACATTATTCAGAACGTGTTACTTTAGCTTAGAGTAATATAGAAAGTTAGGTTTGCTGAAGAAAAATAAAAATTGCTACCAAATTACTGGCCAACTTGAATTTCATCTAGTTATAATGCCAATTAGGCGTCTTGATAGGAGTCAGCTTAGAATAATTCGTCATTAACTTACATACATACTGACGAAGGTCATCTATCTTATAATGTACGGACAACTCTCGCTTTTATACTTGAAAACAATGAATTATCCATTCGGTCATGGTCTTAGCTTCAACACAAGACAAACGTAAAACAGGCAAAATATTTAACTACCCAAATGATTCAAGATTATTGTAGCTCTGATATTAATTGTGCTAATAGACTGTACATTGGGATGAAACTAT
Organism: Carnegiea gigantea; assembly: GCA_029747015.1. Taxonomy (NCBI): domain Eukaryota; kingdom Viridiplantae; phylum Streptophyta; class Magnoliopsida; order Caryophyllales; family Cactaceae; genus Carnegiea; species Carnegiea gigantea. The sequence goes on along the minus strand of JAKOGI010000816.1, from coordinate 186,325 downwards.
ATCACCTAAACACTACACTGAAAAAGGATAATAGTTTCTATGTTTTTCAATCTAGGGAAGATAATGTCTAGGGGTCGTTTGTTTGTTGTTCAACTACTATCATATTGACACTATTCCTTTAATTAAAAAAAGACTTATCTCAAATCAAAATGCTTTGCCTGTCTCTCCAAGTCTCCGTCTCAAGCATATATAAAGTCAGCTCTCATTTTTGCTTACTAATGAGTATTTATATTATAATTGTTGGGACTATTTGTAGAATTTTCAAATGTCTTTCAATCATTGCACAAATCGCCTCCTTTTCACATTCAACAAAGTGAAACTACCAAGTGTTGAATATTAATGTGGATCTCTACAAAACTTATATAATATAGGACAAGCCATATTTATTTTTTAAATGATAGAATTATATAATCATACAAACATGCCGGCCCGTTTTTGGTGCTTTCAAAAATCATTTTTGTAAATTCTGAATCAATCGTTGTTCACAAGTTATATATGAACGACTCATATGATTTTAAGGAAAAGAATCACGATAACAATGTAAATACACCCAACAACAAATTAATGGCCTAATTGTGAGAATTAAAATTGGAAGGAACAAAGTTAGAACGCTCATTACTGAGCACAATGTTATTGGCAAACCTAAAACAAAGAAGTGAGCTGGAACGCGAAAAAAATTATGCTAATGTTTTTTCATATATGTTTGGGTTTTTTAGCTGGATAAATTTTTGCATACATATACCTTAGGAAATGTCAAATCTTAATTTTTCATTACAAAAGTCGGACATGAGATTTATTTGTTTTCGTCATCAGGTTGTTAGCCCACTCCCCACCTGCCGAAATTAAAAACCACTCTTTAATGTAATAATCTATATAATTACCTAAGTTGACTCTTTGAATCTCCGCACCCCCTCCAAAAAAAAGCATCTCACTCAACACTTGATTTTTGATTTTGTGCATCTCTTTCTTTTTTATATATTCTAACAAAGTTAGACATTAACTAAAAAATAATAAAGGGAATTTAAGAAGCGGCAAACTATACAAGACATTTTAATGGCGGTAATATATCAACGACTCACATTTAACGGTGACGATGTATTAATGATGCAAGACAGCGGATGAAAAATTAAGGTTTTAGGGGTTCATTTAGGGTGGTTTTAATTAGAGGGGTATAGGAAGAAAGACTGAGCTTTAAATTTGAGGTCAATGGACCTAGGAAGAATTGGGAGGGCAGTCAAGGGGTTGAAGGGAGGTAGACTAAGAGCGGAATGTGACAGGGTATGCATTGGAGAAGAGATGGCACAAACACCTGTGCCTGAGCGAAAAAGAAACATATTAAGAGTGAGATGACTACGATTTGGATACGCAATATACACTATGTAATTAAGTAACATGTTATAAACACCTCATTAATATGTATATATTTAAACATACGAATAACATCAATCCAAATACAATACAAAACCTACTTGTTAACTGTGTAAGATGTAGTAAAAGAGCGTACGGAACATTTGATTCACGTTTCTCGCCTACATGGGGGAAGAGTGACAAGGCTCAAGGCACTCGCAATGGGGAAAAATGTCATTTAAAAATAGAAAGTACCCTGAAACCCAGGAGAAAGGTGAAGCAGGAAAAATGTTTAAAAAAAGGAAATAGCAAGTGAAGCAGAAAGCCAGAGAGTGCCCTATTGTGTAAGCGTGCAGAAGAGGAAATCACCGCCCCAACCCGCCGGCCGACTCAAAAGTCTTTGGCCACCACCCCTTTCCCACCGTTTTCTTCTTCCCTTGGCCTGGAAAAGTCTGTTTCCCCCTGCCCCTTTCTCTTCTTCCTCTGTCATTCAATTTCAACAAGATCATCTCTTTATCTTTCTTTGCTCATCTACCTAACCTTCTAGAACAATTATAGATCAACATTCATTTATTTCATCTTCAGTCATAACCCCTTATATCCTTACTGATTCAGCTATTAATCTTGACTGGTAGAAAGATACTTAAAAGTCTTATTCTTTGATTTGATAAGGTCTGTTTTGGCCTTGACAAATATCAAATCTCTGATTAATTTTCATCCTTTGGGATATGCATACACGGAACCAATCATATTCGATCCCAAAATCATGCACGCATCTATCAGATTTCAAGCTCAAACACGGATTGAATCGCTATACCCACCTTCAAAGCTGCATCCAAACTGCCCCTAATGCAAGAACAACGGTTTCCCACCTCAAATCTGAGGTGCCCAGATGCGATTTTTGTTCTGGGTATCGAGGTCGATTCTACATTTGTTTGGTCTGCTCAGCCATTTCTTGTTGTTTATCCCCAGATTCAAACCATGCCTACTTGCATTCTCGGTCTAAAAAAGGCCACGAAATAGCTGTGGATGTTGACAGGGCAGAGCTGTATTGTTGTGTGTGTTGTGATCAGGTGTATGATCCTGATTTTGACAGGATTGTGGCGTCCCAGTACTTTGCGGAAATGCCCAATTCGAAGGAAAATACTAATACTTGTAGTAAGAGGAGGTCATCTTTGGTTGAACTAGATTTGATGAAATCCAAACAATGTGTTGTTCTGAGGAGAGATTTGAGGTTGAAAACCGTTTATCCGTTGGGATTGAGAGGATTGAACAATCTGGGGAGCACCTGTTTTATGAATTCTGTGTTGCAAGCTTTGCTTCATGCTCCTCCCTTGAGGAATTACTTCTTGAGTGATCGCCATCACCGCAAATTTTGCAGGAAGAGATCAGCTGATCAACTCTGCTTGCCCTGTGACATTGATTGTCTTTTCTCTGCTGTTTTCTCTGGTGAACGCGCTCCTTATAGCCCTGCACAGTTTCTTCATAGGTAGGCCTCATCAGTAAAAACTTGATCCCATTGTTATGTGGTTGTATCTCTTACTTTGCTTGGACTTTTGTCCTATTTATTCTCGATGTTTTGGATTTGAATTGGTTTTAGCACTGGTCAGCTTGGATCATGGGTATTACTGTGTACAATCTAGACTTACCTGGACCCTGCTTCAGTAGAATTCATACAGGCACTTCTTTAGGTTGTTGCCTACTCAATTATGGAGGGGGGACGTGGATGGTGAGAATGTTGAAAAGGAAATGGGTCGATGGCTTTGCTTTGGGGCAAAGCTTTGGTATTTTGTCCATCCTTTGTATTTTGGATAATTTATTTGGTATCTTTGCTAAATACGGAGTATAACAACTAGAATCTCTGATGATTCCTTCTCAACAAAATGTCTGCATGTCTTTTGCAGTTGGTGGCTGCATTCAGAGAATCTTGCAACTTATGAGCAGCAGGATGCTCATGAGTTCTTTATATCGGTACTTGACCACATACATGAGAAAGAGTCCAAGAACCTGAAGCTAAATGGAGGTGGGTATTACAATTAGAAGACACTTTATTCATTCACTGAACTGTAAACTAGTGGCGAAGAACAAGAAGAAAACTTTAATTTCAGGAGGTTTGGTGTGATTAATTGAAAATTTTAAAGCTAGCCCTCCTCTCAATGCTGCTATTTCGGATGCTCAGATCTTGTCTAGTTGAAGTGCTAAAACAAGCATCTCTCAGATTCAGTGAGAAGATAGATGGCGGGTACAAACACTCAATGGTGGTCACCTATTAGAAGTCATTTTGGTATTCATGTGATCGTGTAGCTTCTGTAATCAAAATTCATGCCATATATATGTACATACTAATGGAATCCATAGGATTTGTTCACAAATCACAATTGCTAAATATGATCATCATCGGTTTGTATGATCTCTTCTTGGCATATTGATGGAGATGATTAAAAACATGGAAAATTCTGTTGGTTATCGATCAGAAATGACTAGTGTCCAATGAATAATCCATGACTTTGAACCCGAGAATTTATTTTTTAAAAAAAGTTAGCAATTATGATTTTCTTCTTAGTTCTTACACAGTGAACTTCCTTTGATATAGATGTCAGAGATTGTGAGTGCATTGCACACAGGGTGTTTTCTGGCCTTTTGCGTTCAGATGTGACTTGTGCAACATGTGGATCCATTTCATCCACCTACGACCCTTGCATGGACATTTCTCTTGATTTGGATATGCAATCCGCCTCTCCCTCACATGCAGCTCACCGCTCATCAAATGCCACCAGTGATATGTCCACCCTTTCAAGTTGCCTCGAGCATTTTACAAGGTCTGAGAAGCTGGGATCTGACCAGAAGCTTTACTGTGAAAACTGTCAGGACAGGGAAGAATCATTGAAACAAATGTCATTCAGACAACTCCCCTTGGTGCTATGTTTGCACATCAAAAGATTCGAGCACTCCCATATTCGTAGGACATCGAGAAAGATAGACCAATACCTTCAGTTTCCCTTTTCATTGGACATGAACCCTTATATATCATCCTCAGTAGTCAGAAGCAGACACGGGAACCGGGTTTTGTCTTTTGATGATGATGAAGCTGAGACACTTACAGAATATGAGATTTTTGCTGTGGTCACACATTCAGGGATGCTGGAATCGGGTCACTATGTTACTTTCCTGCGTCTATATAACCAGTGGTATAAATGTGACGATGCTTGGATCATGGAGGTCGATGAGGGTACTGTTAGGGCTTCACAATGTTATATGATATTTTATCTGCAGAAGACATTTTGTCACAAGACAAGCGAAGATTTGAGTTGCTCGCTCTTGTCTCCGAGGAGGGATCCATTTCTTCCAATTGCTGGTTGCTGCTGATTGACTGGCTATTCAAATTTGACGAGCATCTAGTGGCTTGGAAATCGAATGATCTTGGTCGAGTGATGGCCATTCACCATGCGTCAACTGCCCAGTTGGGATGTGCTTGGGAGCTCCGAGACCTACATATGATCAAGCATCGATGCGAAAGGGCTCTGACTTTGCTAATGACCTGCCAAAATGGAGCTCACAAGTGGTTCGACACATGGAAGCATGAGCTGCCCTGGAGGTGCTGATCGGCATTTCAATGTGATCAGTCGAGTCTTCTGAACCTTCAGAGACTGGTTAAATGTTGGCACAACAAAGAGGTAACCTGATATCCCTTGCTTGCTGAGTTGCGGGCATCTCTCAGGTGCGAATAAAGCTTTCTTTCTGAAGATGCTTAGCACTCCTCACAACGACTGACTCATTGCATAAGCAGAAAATTATGACATGAAAAATCTTGAGCGTCATGTCATGTGCAGAATGAGCGCACGATTGATTGTTTTCTTCCTCCCCCCCCTCCCCCTTTTTTTTCTTTCTTTTAAAGCCAGATTTTGTGCACACTATAATGGCCCATTCTTACTGGTGGCCAATGTGTGTTTGTTCTTTAGAGTGAAATAACTCTCGTGATTATCCGCAGCTGTGACTTGTTTTGGATGTTAGCTGCCACTAGCTTTCAATTTACTGTGTAGAACGTGAACAGCCTAATTGCAACTTAAATTAATTAGCCAAATTACTCTTATGCCCACGTCCCGAGAGCTATTGGAGCCATCATTTTCCTGCATCTCCATCCCCTCCCCCCTTCCTTTTTCCTTCTCGGCGTCCACTACTTGGTGAAACGGACTTCTTTTTTGTTGTGTCATTTTCGCTCTCTCATGGTCCAACTTAAGACGAAAATAATTTTTGTAGATTAGAATAAGATTTAATGACCCAAAAAAATAGGAATAACTATTTCATTCAATGTTCATGAAGGAGGTTTGGCACCAAATGTCACTTATATATCTTTTTATATTCTATGGGCGTGGAGACAGATGAGTTTGATGCACATTTGGAGAATAATTTGACAGAAAAAAGAAGAGCTAAATATAGGGCACGCTCCATTGAAATGATATAGGCATAAGGTGCAGTCTGTTTGACAACCAAACAAAAAAGGTGGAAACCGTCATGTTTTGTCATAAGGCTAACTAAGAAGATTCTAATAGAGTGATTTGCCCTAATATTTGAATCGAAATCGACTTAAAAATATAGGCTACTTGGGTCAGGACTTACAAACTCGTACTACACTTAAAATTTAACTCAAACATGTCCAAATATATGAATTCAAATTCGACCAAAATTATCATATTTGAACTCAATTTCTTAGAGTTAGACAAATTTTAATGATTGGATCAAACAGATTTTCATCCACCAAGTTGTGAAGATTGACTGTTCTAATAATGCCAAAATTGGTAGCCCTTTCCTTCCTCTTCCATTGGACCGGTCAAGATTGATGTCCCTCTTTTTTTTATTTTTAAGGAAGTCAATAAAGTGGTTTGGGAAGAGACGAAGTGAAATGTTTGCATTGAATGGATGCATACTCGGAAATAATCGGATTGGTGGCAATTTTGGGGTTCATAGCAGTAAACAAATATGATATAATCAACGGATGATAGAATTCGCAGCAGAAATTATGGTGATTGTTGATGAAAAATTATATTGGCATCAATAAAATATACATTAAATGTATATTGATTTGTTGTAATTGATTTATTCGAACTTTTATTCTGCAAATTTCTATCTTTATAATAATGTCATCTATCTAATTATGTCATATATATTATCCCATAATTGATACCTATCTTATTAACGAATTTAGAATGTTTGATCAGTAAATATAAAGTAAACTTATAAATTGATGTTCTTTTTAGTATTATTGATAAAACTATTGCATCCCTATAAAAGCACAAATCACTTAAATGCTATATCTATTGTGAATTTAGTACCTTGAATTTAGACCAAAAAATAGGCCATTGTGAGTATGACAAACATTTAATAAGATGTTGACCTTCAACTTCATTACTCAAGAGAGGGGGGAGATGACTCTGTCTCCTTTGGAAAATGGTAGAACTCTGCTTTTTGTCAAAGGAAAAAAGAATCAATTTTTTCCCTCAAAAAAAGGATAAGATCAAAAGAATAATCTTTCAAGCGGAAAAGGGTGACTGCTTTTTTTTTTTTTTTTTTGTGTGGATAGAAGAATTTTCGAAAACCCAACCACAGAAAGGTGAATCACAGAGTTTTCTTGTTCTGAGTAAATAATAAATATTAAAGTCGGTCGGACAGCCAATGCATACATATATGGCAGGAAGCCCTTCCAGAATATTTGAGCTGATTTTGCTGATACAAACAGATCTCCGTCAATTTCTTTCTCCTGCTCAGGTTAGTAATTAACTGCATGCCCATTGCCCTTTACTTCTTTTTTCTGGTGTTTATTCTCACATTCTATTCTACTGCCTTTTTTCTCTCGAAAGAAGCTTAATTTGCTTTTGAATTTCCAGTGAATTTGTTTGATCTTTCATATGTAAGTAAATTTGGGTTTTGTTGATTCGGTTTTTGGTGGGTCTGGGCAATTTGGGTGGGGGAGATGATTACGAAGCAAGCATGGGTTGAATCTTGACATTTAGCCTATGCCCTTGCTAGTTTTTTTCTTGAAGAAATCTCATTGGATCCCTATTAGCTTTTCCTATATATATATATATATATATATATATATATATATATATATATATCATATGTTAAAAAGATCTCAAATTTAATTAAAAAAAATTCATGAATGATTGGATCTAACTGGGTAGGAAGTCAACGGTACATGCAATAAAAGGCAGAAATGAAGGAGATCAGATGAGTAACCTTGAGAAGTTGGCGAAAATAAATCTGGGTTAGACTCCCTTTTTTGAGCCCTTGCTGATATCCCTCCCTTCTCTCTCTCTCTCTCTCTCTTTCTGCTTTTCAGATTTCGGTAAGAGGGAGAAAGTGCGCATGAAGATATGACCCCCTCCTCCCCCCTCCCTAAAAAAAAAAAAAGAAAAGCGAAAGCCTTTGGTATAAACATATTCTTTAAATGGTTTTAGTTATACTCTAGATTTAGTTATGCAGTGGGAGTGGCTATTAAGTATGTGTAAAAGCTGATTAACCACTTAGTTTTATGCATTCATTCCCTAACATCATCCTCAATTGATTTTCCTTCCTTTTGATCCTATGACTATTTCAAAATTTTGTCTCTCCTGCTGCTAATATGGCACAGTAGTACGTACATTGCTATCTATGCTTGCTGTTGTTTCTAAAGTCATCTGAAGACAAAGGCAAGGACAGTCATGGATTTTAAGTTATACTATCAGCTTTTAGTCTGTTGTTTACCTGTTTTGCCTCAATGTTCACTGTACCCATGACCATTCCACTTTGTCAACAAGGCTAGTTATCTGAAGAGAAAGACAAGTTGGATCACTTAATGCCTGTTCTTAGTTCTTAACAGTGTCTGAGAATCCATGGATTTGCTTGTAGAACCGGGGCTTTTGTGGACTCAGCATTACTTTTAAGCATATCATGAGTGTGTATCTCAGTATGCACTTGAAAAGGGTCATCATTGGGTAATTTCAACAGCTTAGCATTATGCAAGGGATTGAGCAAATGTCTCAATGGATTGTTCTTTGCTGGGTTTGTTGTGAAGTAGTCCTATGATAGGCACTCAATGGCTTCTAAACATGGGGTCCGAAATCTAAAATTCAACTTTGTGATTAAGCAATCTACATCTGAACCCCCTTTCTCAAACCTAATGGGATTCTGTGGTATGGTTTTGTTTGGTTCAGTTGGATGTGTCTCTAGAACTTGACCCCTCTCTGGGCTCAGTTCAAGAAGTTGAGTAGCTGCTAATTGGTTATTTAGCTAGAGCTACAAAGGAATGAATTGTGTGTGAAGACCCAGGACTCTCTAAGAGAAGTTAATTACTTGGGGTCTTGACCATCAAGGCGAAAGACTAAACAACTTTCTGGCATCTTACTAGGAACTCCAGCCTTGTTGCATCCCAAAATTATTGGACTATTCTGTTACAACTTATGAGTACGTTTTTTAGTGTTGCTCTGACTTCCATGCTTACTGTATTCTATTTAGATGAATAACTCATTAGTGTTCTCTGATTCACTTTCCACAAGATTTGAAACTTCAGTAATACTTTCTCCCCAATCAAGTTTGCAATGTGTCATAATGGACAAACTGATATTTCTAGGCCATTAATCAAGTGAGCATCAAGATTTTGTTAGTTGAACTCTTCATCCCACGTCAAGCAACAAGCAAATAAGTTCGTATCGTTAGACATTGGACCTTCATTTTTAGACCATAGAGAGAAATGTTTTAGTAAATAGGCAAGTCTTGTACCTAAACACATACCATTTCGGGCACTTGTAGCTAAGTTCAAGTAACATAGCCTCAGGCAGCAGGATGACAACTTTTCTAATTCTACTTTTTGTCCTGTTACTTTGCAGGAATTTTCTGAGCAATCGACAGGTGAGTCAGAAATTGACCTTGCTGTGTGTTCAGTTTACAAATTTGTACACAATGCAATCAAAGCTCAAGGTCCCAGATCACCAGGTGGCAGGACACAATGCCATTAATGGTCAGTTGGGCCCACTCATTGATGAATCAGGGCGTTTTTACAAACCTCTTCAGAAAGATGAACGAGGTTCTAGAGAGGCTGCCTTCTATCAGTCATTCTCATCTGATGCACGAGTTCCAGATCATATCCGTAGATTCTTCCCAAAATTTTATGGGACTGAGCTTATAGAGGCTTCTGATGGATCTGGGCAGCATCCTCACCTTGTTTTGGAAGATCTGACTGCAAATTACACAAACCCATCAATCATGGATGTCAAGATTGGCTCTAGAACTTGGTACCCACAAGCATCAGAAGACTATATTCAGAAGTGTTTCAAGAAAGACAGAGAAACATCTAGCGTCTTTCTAGGTTTTAGGTTAGCTGGTTTGCAAATCTATGGGGGTCAGGAAATTGGATATTGGAAGCCTGATAGGAAGGTGACCCAGGAATATAGTGCAGATGAAGTTACATTGGTCTTGAGGAAGTATGTTTCATCAAATCAATCACTAGATCTTGACAAAAACTCTGATTGTGCACTTGCTTCTAATGTATATGGTGGCGATTCAGGCATCTTCGCACAGCTGCTGGAGCTAAAATCATGGTTTCAGGATCAAACATTGTACCATTTTAATTCTTGCTCAGTTCTGATCTTCTATGATAAGGACTGGTTGGAGAAAGGTAACCCATGCCCTGCAATTAAGCTTATTGATTTTGCTCATGTTTATGAAGGCAGTGGTGTTATTGATCATAACTTCTTAGGTGGGCTTTGCTCATTAATCAAATTCATCTCAGAAATTCTTCCGACTCCTAATGGATGCAACACTGAAGCTTGTTTGAAGAACTGAGGAGCTTCTAGGGGAATAATATACCTAGATGGAGAACTTCATTTGTATGCCCAAAATTAGTCCTCTATTTTTTTTTGTATTATTTTTCTTTTTATTTTTAATTTCAGTTTAGTTCTAATTCAAATTATTGTCGCATGAAAAGTTTTCATGCCCGTTTTCACCAAATCACCTTACTGAAGGAAGAGCTAGTCCATCCGGCTTGATTGTATTCAGATTTACCATGTTTTACTTGTTTAGCCTTATTGGGAGAATGACACCCCAGATTTTCTTTTCTTTTTTTCTTCTTTGATCAGCTTTGTTCTCTACCTATCTTCCCTACTCGGTACTGTGTTATTTGGATTCTTCATCACTTAGCAAACGCTATAATATGGCGCGTGATATAAGATGTCCATAAAGCTATTGGATCTTTCTTTAAGGTCGATATCGATGCCCTCTGCATCACTGTTTCTGATTTTTGTTCCCATATTTCTGGTGGGTTACAAGCTTATATTTGGCCACTTTACCACGGTGTGACTCTCAGAATTCCTTTTCAGGGGTCTTTGAGTTCACCTAGCTGGCCCAAATGTGAGTTTCTGTACTCCCAACAAAATAACATTTCTGTATGTAAGCACAAGTCATTGCACTTTCCATATTTGACATGCACGATTGCATCTGAGATTATTTGATTTTGCAACAAATCGGATTCTGGCTTGCTGTATGCTGACAATACTAGCTGTAGAAGAATCTCTCATTTTAATCGTGCTTTTGATGAAACCGCAAGCGCTGACCTTCAATTGCATTCTTGCAGAGAAACACGTGTGACTGTTTGAAACAGGGTTTTTGTCACCCTTTTTTAATGAGACATGATTTTCCATCAAGTGTGTTAGTAGTTAGAACTTCAGTAAGGCTGCGGGCTGCCAGAGACGTGTGAAAGATGCGAAGACCTCTGGGATTGTGGTTACCATCTTTGCGTCCACGCGCCTTGCTGTGAGCTTGAATGTCTACAGTGAAATGTCTTATTGACATGTTGATTAAGATGCAGTATAATTTTCTAAAGGTATGACTTTAGTAGGGCTTAAATCCTATGCCAGCCTCCCCATATTATGGATTATGTGAAGTTGGAGAGCATCTACTGATTTTCAATGGAGCTGATGCTGCTGCTTAGTTCCATGTTTTGCTGACAGTGGGTTGAGTTGTGTTTGTCGTCGTTAATTGTCTTCTCTTCCTTGTCTGCCATGTAACAGGAGATGAGCCAACCCTCTTCAAAATACAAGGTTCTACGTTGTACCATGCGTTTTCTTGTTTTCTTTTCTTGCTTGCACGTTAATGACGGGTATTTTGAAGGACTCAAAATAGATCCCACTTCTCAGTGCCGAAAGCCTTTTCCCTAGGCATCACAATTTGGTTATTATCATGACCTAGCACCCTCCATTGAAATTCCTTTTTCTACTCTTGGTGGGCTTTCCTAGTTATGGTTGATCCCATGAAAAGAACTCTGTCAATGCACAACATGGTATGTTGACTTGGCTAACAATCTTGGACGAACTTTTGATATTAATGATAGTGACTCAACCAAAAAATATATGAATAATAGTGACTTCCTATTTCTTCACAGACAAAGGAACATAGCTAAGCTAAATGACCAACAATATTTCGTGTATCATTAAAAAAAAAAAAAATCGGCCAAGACACCAGAAGCCAAAACGCTAGGCTGTTGCAGGGTCTTCATCAGGAGAAAATATGGCTCTTGTTGCATGGAATTTCTCTGTATAATCAGCATCAAACTGGCAACATCAAGACACAATGATGAATAGTAAAGTAGTGGACAAATTGCTGTTCGGTATGTATGCTTCTGAATCCAATACATTTTGTGGCAGCTACCCTTAACAATCTTAAACAAACAAAAAGCAGGAGTGAATGGGGGCGACGCCAACAAGTTTTCAGCATTTGGCTTTTTTGCTGCACACTCTGAGAAATAGCCCTATGACTAGCAAGCAATGAGAGAATACTTGACGAGTTGACGTTATTATACATTTTTCAAACTCTCCAACATTCTTACATATATAACTGCATCACGACTGCAAGAACACGGCCTGCAATTCAGCGACCAAATTCAGGCAATGTTTACTATCTTGATTCTCGTGCCAATTTCTTGAGTCGTTGGAAGGCCTTGTGTTTGATCCATTCCCGGTCATATGGCAGGTAAGCCTGAATAGAATGGTCATAGCTGCAAACAAAAAACACCAAGAACAGTATCTTACGTGAACCATTTTAAGAGCCACAAGAGCAAATTTGCAATGGCACAATCAGAACGACAAAACTTCCTGGGATTGACTTGAGACCTTCATCAATATAAAAACTTAAAAATAGAACTCATGCTGGTGAGAACAGAAGAGTAAAGGCCTTAATAAGCATGATAGTGCCTCTGTGTACTTGGCTGCCTAGGAGGAGAAAGAAGCGGGAAGAAGAAAGGGATCTGAAGACACATCATGAATGGGGAAACGGAAATCAAACTGTAGCTACTTCAATTCTAATCCTTCGACTCTCTGGATAAAAGGACAGAGAGAAGGGGGGGGGGGGAGAAGCGTGGGGAGAAGTAGAAAAGGAAGCTAATCTGAAGTTGCTAGTCCTACATGGTCAGCCAACTCGCTAACAATAAAAATCCACTAAAACTCACGAACATGCAGATTGCGCATGTGTTCAAACAGGGAATTCAGTATCAGGTGCCTTAGACAAGAAGATAATGGACTTTATCATAGTTCAATGAATTTTTGTTATTTTTCTGTTTTGGATGAGCTACCTCGGGATATCAACCCTGATTAGATGCAACAAACCCCCCCCCCCCCCTTTTTTTAATTCTACTGGCATTGATCAGGAATTAGAATTCTGGCTTTCCTATGCTAATAGAGAAGATTTCCTCTCCCCAACTAATCATTTAGCTCACCAACATATAGCAATATAGGTCATTACAGGTTTTAAGATTTCACAAAAGAACCAAATTGTTTTGAGGGTCCTCTACACAGGAGGGTTCAAATCACTAATACAAACACAAGAATCATGAAGAGAGAGACATACACCAAGGCACTCATGTCAGCAAGCCCATCAATGAAATTGTATAAATCGCCAATATCATAACTGATGTCTCTTACAGCTGGATTTATCTCCTTTAGTTTCCTTTCATACAAAGCACAGATACCTGTAAATCACAAGTACGTAACAAGCAGTTATGCACATTGTACAAAGCAATGACACATGTTATCTTTTGCTGTCCATGCAGAGTGAACCAGCAAAAGGATAAACAGAAGTCATAGATAGAGATGGGGATGGGACGTGCCCGGGCCCGGGCCCGGGACCGGTGGAGCTATGCCCCTACCCATGCCCATTTTCAAAATCATACCCCTATCCTTACCCATCTGGTTTTTGAAAATTAGCACTTATACCCATGCGATCATGCCGAATGGGGTTTTTGAGTTTTTGAGTTTCATTCAGGTTCATTTAAAGAGTCCAAAATAATAACCATGTTCAATGCATATTCAGATACATCCTGTATTTGATCAGCAATTTCAAGACATTAATAAGGAATATGATGATTATGATCCGATAAAGCTTAGAAAGTGGAATTGTAAGCAGAAAACTGATTTAACAAACAAAAGAACGGCAACCGAGATACATTTATTACGGTTTCTTATATTTTATGCGTATCTTTTATGAGAGTTAAGCTTTAATATGGACTTCGTATAATATAGGCCAAAGCATATTGCTCTAGTAAATAGGGTAAAGGTGCGGGTATGGATACTGGTCTTAGAAACAATAGCCATACTCATACGGTCATACCTATTTTTTATAGTATCAGCCATGCCCATTCCCACAACCCATTTAAAACCGAATTTAACCATCCATTTGTGTTCTAAATGGGCCAAGTTTTTGTTGAGTTAGATGGGTTTGGGTTATATATCCATCCCTAGGACTCCCAGAATTGAATATCGTAAAAGTTCTATCACTCGATCACAACATGGCAGAAGGATGTAACAGCTCTAGGACACCAACTAAAGTAGAATTCCCAGATGAATACCAAAGACATTCAATGGCAGGATCCATTTGTTAAGATTCCGGCCATCTTTCCATTTATCAAGGCTTGAGCAAAGGGTATCGTGTGCAGTTAATTATCAGATCGGACTCTTGACACGAGCAAGAAACAGTGAAATAGATGAGACAACTTACCATCCATCGCTGAATTGATCGAACCATAATCCATGAATGTTCTAGTTGCTCTGTTGTGTGACGTCTGCATTAGGATAATGGTGTGCCTGTTATCCTGCAGATAATTTTGAAAGATTGGAAAGCACTCTAAGCACCCCATGGTCTGCATGCTGGCAAGAAAAGAAAAGCGTGCACATAGAGGGTGGGCAAAGTAAACAACTGAAATTGCACAAGGCACTAAAATGACTGTCTCTTTTCCGCTGAAAGCATGCAGATTTTATGAGGCATTTACGGAAGATTCCATCCATAAGTGCAGATTTTAATGTTTAATTAATCAATATTTTTTATCTTTTCAGGATTTTTTTTTGGGGGGGGGGGGGCGGGGGGAGGGGCTGGAATCTCCAAACTGAGGTATACAGAAGAAACCCCCAAGGAACCTCGCCCAATCCTTGTGCTTCTTCAAGTTTCTTTCTTGACCGTCATATTCTATAGTTGCCTTCTTTCTACAAAGTAAATTTTTTTTCACCAGCCAACACAAGCTTGGTTTCACAAATTCACATGCACAGTTTAAAATAGGATTTAAATGGATCATGCATTACAACAAAATTGAAAACGAGGAACTCTCTACACCATTGTAGCTGCAATGCAACCCTATACTGGCTGAGTAATGCCGCACAAAAGAACCAACTAGCTCCTCACATATTGTCCACCCAGACTTTTCAGCACTGCAGAAAAGACAATTATGAATCGCATGCAGGAAACGCCAACATCGTCCAGCACACAGGCGTTCAACAAGCTCACCCAATGGGGACAACATCTAGGGGATCCTTCGACATTACAATTTACAACAATCTTGCCACCGTCCTGCACTAGAAGAGCAATCAAATACTGTCACGATCTAAGTCTTTCCTTTGCAAGCAGAATCAGCCTTCCCAACTGTTGGCAAGCTAGAACAGCTTTTCTGTTGCCTAGCAAACAGGAGAGTTTATTGTGGGGAAAGAAACCAAAGTCTGGGTAATTGGGTACAAGTGGATTAAAATCTTGCACTTTTGGGAGTATCAATACTTTTGTTCGTCCTGGTTTCATGTTGTAACTCAGGTGCATAGCTTTCAACCAGGCTGTGTTTAGCAGGTTGTTATTGAGTGTTCACTCCACATCTCTTCTCATATTTTTTAAATGTATAACAGTTACTTTTTCCTGATTCCAAAAAAGCATTCGCACAACCAAATATTCTAATATCCACAGATCCATAAATTTCACAAGAAATTGCTCTTGACTCAGCAATGCCAAGCCATTTACGAGCGTCCAACCAGACAGAGACAAGTGAACCACCATTGATACTACAAAAGTAATGCGTTGATCATCACAGAATTATTGAATTGGTTTCAAAAGAATCATTATAGCAACAATAATGTTATCATTACAAGGGAGATCCAAACAAATTGCATATACCCCAAATCACGATACAGACTTCTTGAAGAAGAAGAAGAAGAAAGAAAGAACGAAGTACTTGATGATTATAAAAGCAGAGAATACACTACTTCTTTCACCCAAGGATACTCAATACTTGGCACAGTATGGAAAATTGACCCTAACCAAAACCCCAATTGAAAATTCAGCTTTTTGCCAGTAATTTCATCAGGAACCCCAGATGAACTAGGGAAGAATGTATTGATTGTCAAGTCTCAGCCGACGTGTTAGATCAAGGTGCTTTTAAGTTGTCAATCCCTCATGTCCATAGTTTATAATTTAGGGAAAGATCATTTTATATAGACTCAAATATAAAGGTAATAAGGTACATGTCCGATGAGCGTGTAAAGCATTGAGCTTTTTGCATTGAAACTATCAACCCAACTCCACAAGCTACTCAATCGTGAAATTAAAACATAAACAACTCGGAATCTTTTGGATCCATCAACAAGCAAAGCAAACAGACCACATAATTCATCCTAGAACTGGAAACATGTGCCAAAACCCTAATTCTCTGAATCAATAGCAATAAAAATTCCACGTCGTCTAAAATTCTCAAATTCATTTGAAACATAGGCACTAAAATGAGATTAATTGGACACAACAGCACAATCGAAACGAACATAGAACACATAAAAATTCAAGAGAAAAGTGTTGGGATAAAGAACCAAGAATGTTTCGTCTAATGAGCATAGGTAATACCGGGGGGGGGGGGGAGAGAGAGATACCATGTGAAGGGAGCAGAAGCGTGGTAGCAAACAGCAATTGCTGAGGATCCAAGCACAATCACCAGCACCAGAGGAAGACGAAGACGAAGCGACGAGGGAGAAAAGTCTCAGTCAGCCACCTCGCGCGGTCGCTGGATCAAACAAACAATCCCCATTTTGTGTCACTCTCCTTTTACGTGTGTATGTACTGATATTTGTTCATTAAGGTGCTCAAAATTCAAAAATGTGTCTAATTAATTTATTATTATGTATGGAATCCGATAACTCTGTTTGATAATCAGTAATTAGTTGATTAAAATTTGAAATAGAAGGAGAAGGAATGGTAAGAGATGAGATTGAAGATAACTCTGTTTGATAATCAGTAATTAGTTAATTAAAATTTGAAATAGAAGGAGAAGGAATGGTAAGAGATGAGATTGAAGTGAAAGCCACAACTTACGCTCCAAAAGAATAGACCTTTATGATTGTAACAGTTGGCAATGGTTCAATGATCATTCACAAGATGTCAAGCAAATAAAGGAATTTGATGCATATCGTGTTATCTCGCACTCAAAATAAGTAACATGAACTAATGTCTCATTGAGGTATGTCCTACAATGCCACAATGTGTTAGAATTTGAAATGTACACCAGACAATCTTCGTTTAAAAGTAGGGTTACACAGATACACGATGCACCCAGCTCCGGACACGAGCAAAGCAGAACATTTAATCCACTATACAACAGATACAAACAACCAGAATACATAAGGGCGTCAGTAATACTCTACAAGAGCCAAATTCTGAGTTTATTTAGATAACCAAGGGTTGTACAAGAACAACTCCAAGATCTCTCAGAGATCTGTATGTAAATTGCTGCTAAAAATCCCTCTCTACCATCAGAAGAGTAATAATGGTGCATACATTCAAAGTTGACTTTGTATGTGCCACGTATACAAGCTAATTACCCTTAAATTTACAAGTAACTATATGGCAATTTTCTCAGCCAATGGCACAAGCTGCGATTCCTCATCTGCATCACTCTTGTTGGAGCTCTTGGACCCCAAGATGTCAGGAGGTACCACAGCATCAGATTGATTCACATCGGGAACAAGGAAGATCAAAGCAAGTGTCACAAATCTGAGACAATTCCTTATGAGCACAGCAAGCCAAAGATTAGTGAAGTTGGTCCTGGTGACATGGAGCTGGTGAATTAAAAACCCACCTCCCCACTTAGAAAACAGAGTACCCAGACTGTCGATGCACATCAAAAGGGCAAAAAATGTACCCTCAATGCCCGGAGGACAGAGCTTGGTGCTCAAAACCATCATGGGTATCCACCTGATTTGCTGTATGCTTCGTAAAACACTCTCTTCTAAGACAGCAAAGAAAGAGTCTGGAATTCTTAACGCCAAATTCCACCTCAAGACCCAGAAGAGGTCCATCATTCCGGAGAGGCCATACAGGAGTTGGGCGCAAAAGAGGAGGTTTCTGAACGGGTAACCCTTCAAGAATTTGTGGTAGATTACAACTCCTAGCATTGATGCAATTGCGCCACTTGAATACAGTATCCCGACAAATTCCTACATTTGAGCACCGAACAATAATCAAACTTAGGCCATCAGATATTCTGCACAAACTTCTACAGATGAACTCGGTGGAGCTTTATATGCACTTTGGGTTTTGTTTGGATTTGCTTTTGTGTTGGCCTGAAGCACGCTTCAGTTGGAAGCATGGTAAACTGCCTGAGATTATTCTGTGCTTCTAGAGAATGATCAAGCATGCTCTTGGGGAGAGGCAGCACTACCTATAAGCAAATTGAAATAGAGTCTTAGCGCACCTTAGAGAATCCAGGGCCGGCTTTAGGGTCAGTATACCAATAGAAATGACCTTCATGAGTAGTTACACTAAGAGCCAAAGAGAGGAATATGAAGAGCGCCGGCTTCCAGATTTGAGGGCATTTCATAGTCCTCCACATATTTGCCACTGCTCCTCCCACCCTAACCAGAACCTGTACATCAATCAAGCATACAATCAAGCCATTGTTGAGAGCAGCTCAACAAATTCAACACAAGTAGAAACACAGCTCACCTTCTTTTGTGAAGAGAGATTAGGGACAGTAGTAACTCTCGATTCATATAGAAAAAAACCCAAGACAAGGATTGAAGCTGGAGGAATTGCTAAAAGCCCAAGCGCCCCCTGCAAACAACTAGAGGTTGAGGAAACCCATAAATAAATATAAATTATGCATTTGAAACAAGAATGATCATACCAGTCTCACAAACCAACCAACCTACTAAGGAAAGTAGTATATTTACTTCAAAGTTCAAACCAATCAGCTATTGTGGTGACTGGTGAGAGTAAATACTAAACAAGGCTTTAAAGAAGGCGGCTAAACAACACAAACCTGCTAGTCCTACATAGTGTACTTACTGGGATCAAAAGATCAACCCAAGGAGTACATTGTGGTTTCCCACTTAGCCATGCTAATTTAGTCAAATTTAGACTTTGAATCAAGATTGCCCAGAGGTTCAAGCATTCCCACAATATAGAGTCGATAACTTACATTTCTCATCATTTCAAGTACTTGAGAATTAATTTTGGAGTACTTCTGAACAGAAAGATGAAATCTTTTAAGAGGCATCAGCACAAGATATTTTGGAGTGAGATTGGTTAGCTCCCATTTTATTTCAAGCGGATTGCGTATGGAAACAAATCAAGCTAAGAATGAGCAGGATTATCAATCACCAAGAACATTAAAAACAGACCAGATTGGCTATTTTTAGAGTGAGAGAAATGACGAGATTAAGAGACCTGAGGACCAAGATGATGAACAACAAAGCCGCTAGAAGAATATCCAATCAAAGCCCCAGCTGAAGCGCAAAACCCACAAAGGCTCTGCAAATCCCCCGCCAATTCTCTCACCTCCATGCTGCTCCTCGCAATACAAGCATCGATCGTCACACTCGCAACCGCCATACCCAGGTTCACCCCGATGAGGCACCCCAGCGCCGCCATCGCAGGAAGCCCTCCCATGAGCCCCACCGCCGCCGAAGACGCCGCCCCGATGACGCCGGCGAAGACCAAGTATGGGCGGCGGCGGAAGCCGGCGACGGGGAGAACGTCGGTGAGGAGGCCCCAGAGGGGCTTCAAGAGCCATGGGAGAGAGTAGAGGCCCGCGTAGAATTGGGCTTGAGAAGGCTGGATTTTGTGGACGTCCTTCCAGAAGTAATCGGCGGCGACGCGGAAGTAGGAGGCGGAGAAGCCCTGGCTGAGGCCGTACACTAAGATTACGCCGGCGATGATGGTGGGGTGAAGTTGGCCGGAAAGTGAGGTCAGCCAGCGGAGGGGTTGGAGGAGGACGGAGATTAGAGGATGACGAGTGGAACAAGAAGAAGAAGAAGAAGCAGAAGAAGAGAGATCATTGGTTAGTTGCTTTGCTGCTTCTTCTTCCTCCTCTTCTTGTGTTGTTTCTTCTTTCATGGTTGTTGAGTTAAGACTTCAGAGGGAGGCAGTGTCAAGGCTGTTGACTGGGAAGTTTGTCTGACCAGTAATTCTGTGTTTTCGGACTCAGGATCCCAATTATGGGCAACTGCAAGGAAAGGGCGGCCCAGTAAGGTATTCGGTGCACAAAATTGACAATTCTGAATGGCTGTTTCATGTGAGGAGAAGGAGAATCATTGGTCATTATTGGGCATTTAATCAACAACACAAAGCACCTAAATAAAGCGTTTCCATGGATTATAACAAAAACTACAATTTGGGTCTTTTTTGTTAATTTTAGTGTCACAATCAGTGGCGGAGCTATGTGGGAGGGAGGGGTGTCCATGGACACTCCTAATCCAAAAAAAATTATTTGAAATCTATATCAATATTATGGGCAGACACCCCTAAAATAAGCTCAAAAAAATAATAGATTGTTAAATGTTCGTAGGTGGACACCCCTAATTTGAAATCCTAGATCCGCCACTTGTCACAATTTTGTTTAGCCCTCATCAACTCAGTCTAAATCTTATGTTAGTCTAGTAGTTAGTTAATAGTGACCTAATGTCATTTTCGTCCTTGTAGAGCGACCCTCGAATACAAGGGTAATTTTACCATCAACAGCCTGGTCATCGAAGAGGGGAAAAAAGGGGGGAAGGGGGAGGAATTTCGGAACAAGAGAGGACGAAAAAAATAAAAGAGAAAAACTAAAGAAGAGAACGGGGCCAAGAAGCGGTACATATTTGCATGGGCATGGCAGGAGAAATGGGGGCCAAAGGGAAAAAACCCCAAGTCATTTCCTGTATGTATTTTGTAAGCTTGCACTAACGCCTTCTCATTGTGCTCATACTCACACTCCGCCTTTCTAGATCACCATTTTCTGCCTCTGCCTTTTTAGACAGAGAGAGATGTATACATGTCAGTGATTGGGGGACATTGTTTTTGTTTTACGCCAGTCGTATCAGTCTGTCATCTCCTTGTGAAATGTACACTGTCTGGCTAGCCAGCTACCGGCTACATATATAGTGAAGTTGCATCAACGGTTATAAGGCGACCACGATGTAATTATATTTGTCCCTCTCTTATCTTTATATCGATCGATCGATCGATTACCACCCCTAAGTTTTTCTCATCAACACCAGATTTCGATCACGGCTTCATTCATGGAATTGGAAGGCACACCTGAAGAGACTACTCATCATCACCCTGCTGCTGCCAATGCCCTTCTGCTCTTGTTATTGATCTCCACACTGCTAATCCTCTCATTCCTCTTAATCCTCTCAGGTCATCTTTTCTTTCCTTCATTCCTATCTATCATCTTTATGCTCTTTAGACAATATGTATTTGGGGTTTATATATACATAGCAATTTCATCATTCAATTGTAGAAAATCTGACTCAATTTAGACGTTAAACTAAGAAAACATTAACTATTTCTCTATTGATACTGGAGTTTGTAGAGTGTTAATTGGCATGAACCTCTTGTTAATTTATATGGTAAGTGGTCAGAAACAAAGACAGGATTGTGGAGGATTATATTTGGCATGGTTTAATTTGTTCCCTACGAGTATTGAAGTGGAGGTTATATTAATCAGGCACAGAAATTCTGGAAAATCACTAAGTGGGGAGGCTAATCCCCTATTACCATTCACTCGGAAAATTAGGAACGTACAGGTGTCCGTACTGTCGGTAGATATAAACAGTATTCATCACGGACTAATAGATTGGATAACTTAGTCTTCATTAAATAAATTAAAAAAACCGCAAAAAATTATATTACCTGAGAATACAACACTGTGTAAGAAATTTATTTCTTTTTATTAAATTTGCAAGGGATTGATCATGTCTCTGTTAGCTTTGCTGCCTAGCAAATGAAAAGCTCTGCTAAAATATTGATTTTTAGTGCAGTAAATGTGACTCATCCAGGTACGATCAAGAATCAAGTACCAGCATCTGAGTTAAATCCACCACAAAGGAAATTACTTTTCCAGGTACACAAGTTTGTGACTCATCCCATGTTTGTAAATGATTTTGTCCGACTACTCTATTAACAAATTTGATTTACTTGCAAAAATTAGGTGCTACTAGAGAACAAAATTTGTCCAAATTTGAAATTTGGATGTGAGATTTTTCTTATTTTTGTTGTTTTAATACGATCTGTTATTTGTTTAATTTAAATTGAATCGGACCCGAATTTCTGCGGCTGCTTGATGCCAACCCATTATACTATAGTCAAATATAATGCCTGTATTTTCCCCCGTACATTAGGAGAGTGATGATCGAAAGCCAAAGAGAATGCTGATAGGATCAACGGCGCCACCTTGCAGCTACAATGAGTGCAGAGGATGCAGATATAGATGTCGGGCTGAACAAATACCCGTTGATGGCAATGACCCTCTCAACAGTGCTTACCGTTACAAGTGTGTTTGTCATAGATGACAACATACTGTAATGATTGAGGTTCAAATAGTCATTAATTAATCCACATATTAATATTGTGTATTATGTGCGCTACATTCCTACTTTTATTGCTTATATTACGAGCAAGGAGTCGGATGAAGCGCAACTGTACTATGGTGCAATATTGTTACCGGTACAAGTTCTCTGCTTAATTAGGTTGAATATATACGCGTTAGCTATACTAGCAGTGAATGAGTCATTTTATGAAATTTTGGCAATTATTGTTCGCGCAATATCACTATGAACCCCCCGCCCCCTTTTCTTTTCGCTTGATGCGTGTAGAATTTTAGTATTGCTATGTAAAGAAAATAGGGATTTATGATATATAACTCTAGTATGGCTAAATTTGCTCCTTATTTTACATTATTCTGTAAGGATGGATTGATCCATACAACTGAAATGTTTCAATTACTACCCCATCTTCTTTGATAAATAGTATGCTATCAACAATTAAGGAATGAAAGTCGTCATCTACAAAAAAACAGGCTGACGTAAAAGATGAACAACTATTAAATAATGATACGATGAAAAAACTAAATTACTTATCTTGTTTAAATTCCACACATGTTGACTTTCGTATTGAAGAAACAAAAGAGCAAAAACTTGTATGACCTTTTTCGAAACATTATTAGATCTAAACTACCTCTGCTCCACGAGCTAATTAAGATTCGTGCGAAACAAATGTACTTGTATCTTAGTGCTGCTGCTTCTTTTCTTTGCTTCAGGTATATATATACACTTGCACTTAGTTAATGCTCTACGTACATGTATTGTATACATATATAATTGGATCGAACTACAAATGTATGTATCATCGATCAAACTGATCATTTCCTGTAATTTCATTGTTACGATTTGATGTGGGAATTGAAGAACAAGTGTCAAGCTTCAAGTGGTCAAAATACGGAGGACGCTGCCATGTCTTTCGCAATTGTTCTGAAGGTTTGACGTGTTATGAGGAAGGGCGCTTGAAGGCTCTTTTTTGGGGAGGATATTGCTGGATAGTGATGGCAGATTCGACGAAATGACCACGTAATCTAAGCTGTGTTCGTTACGTGCAGTGGCTTTTATATGTTTACTTTCGTGTTATCGCGCGTATTGTAACGTTTAAGATGGATGATCTATTCTATAATCTTCCTAGCTACTCGTATGTCCTCGCCTATCTATGGTGACTGCGAAAAGTTTCCTGCCAGGTTTCAAAAATTATGTTGTTTGTTGTATTACACCTTATTAACATCGTCTTCAATGGCCACATACCCATCAGCCTTACCAAATTCCTTACTGAAACCATCACTACAAGGAACCAAAACATCAACTTGACCAGCATTACCAGGAACAAGGAAGATTAAGGCCAATGTCCCAAGCCTCAACGAGTTCCTTATAAACACAGCCAACCATAGGTTGGAGAAGTCGGTTCTCGAGACACCAAGGAGGTGAAGAAGCAGCCCTCCACCCCACTTTGCAGAGAGGGTGCCTAAGCTGTCAATGCACATAAGCAGAGCAAAGAAGGTTCCCTCTATGCCTAGCGGACAAAGTCTGCTGCTTAGCACCATCATGGGCACCCATCGGACACGGGCTATGAGTCGTAGAACGCCTTCTTCGAGGATCACGAAGAGAGGATCGGGGATTCTGAGCTTCAGGTTCCATCTAAGGACGAATATTAGGTCCAGCATTCCTGAGACTCCGTACAAGAGCTGTGCAAGAAAGAGTATGTTTCTGAAGGGAAGGTCACTTAGCAGTTTGTGGTATACTAGCACCCCTATTACTGAACCCAATGCACCCACCGCATATACCACTCCTACAAACTCCTGCATTTAGTGCAAGGGAAAGAAAACAAAACAAAACAAATTTAATTAGTAGGCCAAACAAATTTTCATATAAATAACTCAATAATTGAGTAAAAAGCATATGTACTGTACATTACCTGAGAGAAGGCAGGGCCAGCAGTAGGGTGAGTATACCAATAAAATTGGCCTTCATGAGTACTGATGTTCAAGGCCAAAGAGAGATACATGTACAATGAAGGCCTCCACACTTGAGGAAGCTTTATTGTTCTCAACATGTCCTCCATTGTCCTCCTCAATCTCCCACCTATGGCTATCTGTCCATTTTTTAGGGAAAATCAGAAATCTGTACTCCATACTCCAAAGAGAGGAATATAACAAACAAGCAAGATCGAAATTAAACAGTACAATGTTGGAAGGTGTCTCACATTTTTATAGTGGTGGCGAGTAATTTTGCGCTCGCAAAATAAGAAACCTAACACAAACATTGATGCAGGCGGAATTGCCAGAAATCCCATCGCTCCCTGCACATTACAAATGGGTAGAAGTTCACCACGAATCCTTTATGGCCCCCCTATGTTTTCAGTTTTCAGCAAGTGGCGCACAACGCTAATGTATTTTTAGATAGAGTTGACGAATGAGTCATTTAGTTTTCGAGTTTATTTTGAGTCAGGTCACATTCAAGATGATGACATTTTGGTTCGGATAGAATCGTTTACGGGTAGACAAACTATTCAATCCTTCACTACAAAATGCACATTCATCATCTACCGATAATGCTTTCAATTGAATTCTTGTAAACATTATAAGGATAGAAAGAGCTGTGTGTTACATACAAGTAAAGACTTTCAGACAGACCATCCAAGTATCCAACCAGTGGATAATAGAATTCCATACATCTTTATTTCTGACTTGGTAAAGACTCAAGTTCCAATTTAGACTCCAAACTTCCCTAGTTAGTGTCAGAGAGTGTCAGGCCCATCGCATGCTTGCCCCTCAAAGGCCAGCCCAATCTCACTTCTCTGGCGACAAAGAGATTGGGCCTATCGTACACCCCTCATTTGGGCTCCCCCACACCCGCTGGCCCAGGCCTTCGCAAAATTCATTTTTGGAAGTATGATTATGATTTATGACCTTGTTTGGCAATCACCTTGTTTACTTATCGCATTAGTTGCTTATAATTTTTCACATTACCTATTTTGAAAAAAGTGTTTGACAAAATCAATTATTTTTCAAAAATAAGGGAGATAAAAAACTAAAATTTAAAAATTTAATCACAAAAAACTACTCACATCGATATTTTATAAATACCAATATTAACAAATTAAAGCCTAAATTTGAATTTCGCTACAACCTTTTTCCTAAAAATACAATTTTTGGGGGGATTCTGCAACAAGTTAACGGTACCATTTTTTCACTTTCAAAATCCCTTTATTTTCGCAATCATTCACCTTCAAGGAGAAAAAAAAAAGGTAATAATGTCTCGTAACGCAGGATTATACTTCGAGAATCATAATGTATGATCTTTTTTTTTTTTTCAACTTATGTTTTGTTGAACTCAATTGAATTAAACCAAACTGATCCAAAATTATTTCCGTTGAACTCTAAGTTCAATTTTACTAAACTAAACCAAATTAAACTCAATCTTTTTTGTTCTATAAAATAAACTAAACTTATTTATGTTTGACTGAACTTAATTAAATTTATCCGAACAAAGTAAGTTGAAGGCAGGAGAATAATGACGCACCTGAGCACCAAGAGAATGAACCAAAAAGCCACTAGAAGAGTACCCAACAAGGGCTCCAACCGACGAACAAAAACTCCCCAGACTCT
Source organism: Carnegiea gigantea (assembly GCA_029747015.1). NCBI lineage: Eukaryota > Viridiplantae > Streptophyta > Magnoliopsida > Caryophyllales > Cactaceae > Carnegiea > Carnegiea gigantea. Next base: position 160,248 of record JAKOGI010000816.1, on the reverse strand, counting down.
GCATATCCGTGGCCAATGCCCGAACCTCGATACTCTTCTTCGCAATGCACGCATCCATCGTCACATCCGCAATCGCCTTCGCCGTCTCCACCCCAATCAAGCACCCCACCCCCACCATTGCCGGAACTCCCTGGAAAGCCGTCAAGATCGCCGCCGACACAGCGCCGATTACTCCGGCGACCACGAAGTACGGCCTCCGCCGGTACCCCATCACCGGAAAAACGTCGGTGAGGAGGCCCCAGATGGGCTTCATGATCGAGGGGAGACAGTAGAGGCCGGCGTAGATTTGGGCCGAGGAAGGTTGAGATTTTTGCACGTCTTTCCAGTAGAAATCCGAGGCGACTCGGAAGTATGACCCGGTGAAGCCATGGCTGAGTCCGAAGATGAGGATTATGGCCAGGACGAAGCTAGGGTTTAGGGAACGTGAAAGCTTTTCTAGCCATTGCAGGGCTTGGATTGTCAGGCTTGAAAATGGGTTCCTTCTCAATTTCATCTCGCAGTCTTTGATTTTGATTTTGATTTCAATGCTCCATTGTTAGTTCTTCTCTTGAACACCCAGGAGGATTGATTTTGAATAGGAAGGAGAAAGTTTGGATCTTGATGCAGAAATGTTGTATTTTAATGTAATTAAGTTGCAATGAACATGGCTTAAGGCATATTATATTATGGATCCAATTCCATGATGCACATTGTGAACCCTAAGTCCACATCAAGTCATCAACTTTTTTTTCCCCCTCTCTTTTTCATTTCAATTTTTCCCCCCATTTCAAAGGACTTCAACACTTTTTCAATGTCTCATTTGGAGTCATCTTCAAGTTAAATCATATTTGAATAGGGGTGATTTTATTTTAGGTCAATTTCGAGTCGTTTTTCAACTCATAAATAAGTTTATTTTTAAATAAAGTAAATTTTAACCCCTCTAAAAAAAAGAATTTATTTCGTTTTAGTAAGTCAGATCAGACGGTATTATCATACTTTCACTCATAGTGTACCTTGGTGGGAATTAACGATTGTGAATGTTTTTAATGATAACGTTAGGGTCCACTTTGTGAACGCTTATTATGTTTCATATTCTTAGCATACATATTTTTAAAGCATATATTTTATCATGATAATTCCAATAATGAATATCGCTATGTATAATGTCACGACTAATTTATATGTGATGTAATGAGTGTTTATATTATGATAGTGTCAGTAGAACTTGAAGATTTATGTTATGTATGCATATATATTAACACAGGCTTGAATTAAATGGTTTCAGAAATGGGCATTTTTCAAATTTGTACACATTTACCAAGACCAATACAAGATTGAAAAACACTATAAAAAAAAAAAAAAAAAATCATGTTTGAACCTTTTGATTCAAAGGCATAAGTTGTAGAGCCATTTCCTCTTCCTCAGCAGTCTTCTCATGATGACTTTTGGTTGAAGGATCACAAGGAACCAAAACATCATACTGAGTTGCATTTGGCACAAGAAAGATCAAACCAAGTGTGGCAATTCTCAAGCAATTCCTGACAAGAACAGCCAACCACAAACTGGTAAAATCAGTTCTTGAAATGTGCAGCAAATGCAGCACCACTCCTCCAATCATCTTCGAAGAGAACCAACCAAGGGTATCAATGCACAAAAGGAGTGCAAAGAAAGTCCCCTCAATGCCTAGAGGACATAGCCTTGTGCTCAACACTATCATGGGCATCCATCTAAGTTTGGATATAATGTGGAAAACACTCTCCTCCATGATTACAAAGAACGAATCTGGGATCCCCAGTGTCAAATTCCATCGCAGCACGAACACAAGATCCAACATGCCCGATATGCCATACAGGAGTTGTACGTAGAGTAGGAGGCTCCTAAACGGAACGTCCTTCAAGAACCTCTGGTAGATTAGGACCCCTACTATTGATCCTACTGCACCAGTTGCATAGATCATTCCTATAAACTCCTACATAAAGCCGATGAACACAAATCAGGTGGAACACAAATTACTTGCATCTTGACTGTAAAAGTTCTCTCTTTAAAATATTATGATCGCGAGTTTATTTCTGGTAGAATCATGTAGAATTAAATAAACTTATGGGAAAAATCAAGAAAGGGGAAAGACCTGAGAGAATCCAGGACCAGCTTTAGGATTAGTGTACCAATAGAAATAACCTTCTTGGGTGCTGAAACTGAGGGCTAATGAGAGAAACATGAAAAGTGAGGGCTTCCATACTTGAGGGTATTTTATAGCTGTACACAAGCTCTCCATTGCACCACCGGCCCTTTCAAAAGCCTAATTCAGGGATTCGAATGAAGGATAAAGGTCAATACAACGTAATGAATGGATGACACGTAAAACAATACACGAAATTTAATGGATTCAGGGATTTAATCTTAACAAAATAGGTCAAGATTTTAGTGATCGTAGACCACGAAAAATCTTGGCACTAGCTAGGTGTGTTTTTGACTTATTGTAATCAGGGTGGATAATCGAAGCTATGAAATCAGCAAACTTTTAGAAAACGAAAACATCTTCAACATGAAGAAATTAATCAAAGTCTCACCTTCTTCTCTGAGTACGGAGTAGCATTTGTGACTCTTAATTCATGGATCACAAAGCCCAAAACCAGTATTAAAGCTGCTGGCATTGCTACAACACCAATTGCCACCTGCGAGGAAGAAGAGGGGGGAAAGAAGTTGCAAATTATGTAAGGGTTATCTCCGGTGGCTATTTTAATTGATGTCTATATTTGGTACCAGCGGCTTGTTGAGCTTACTTGTTTGCAATTTGCGGTATGTAGGTTGTAGTAGCTGTTTTTCTCGTGAGCAGTATAGTGGTTGTTTTGTCTTTTTTTATTATTGTAAGGATCATGTCCAATTAATAATCGAGAAAAAAAAAGTGGCAAATTAAAAGCAAATTAAATGTAACTCAAGCACAACACTATCTGGGGGAAAAATGACTTTTGCTCATCAAAAGTACAAGTTGTTTTTCTTTCGAACTTTTTTTTAAATGATAAGTTCAAATAATTTTGTATTAGGTTTACAAAAAGTACAAAATATACTCTACTTCCAAAAAAAGTAGAAAAAGTATTCACCAAAAGTTCCAAATATGTTCATGAAAATTTAGATAAATTATTTTTGGCTGATAAAAATTTAGATAAATTAATACAAGTCTAGAAAAATTTAATAAAAATAACTGAAAAGAACAGATCCTTAACTTCTTTAGTCAAGTCCAGAAGAGTAAAAACTGACCTGAGCGCCAAGCCGATGAACAAGCAAGCCACTGGCAGAGTAGCCAAGCAGAGCTCCGACCGACAAGCAAAACTGACAAAGGCTCTGCAAATCCGCCGCCAATTCTCTCTCCTCAATGCTATTCTTCGCAACGCAGGCATCGATCGTCACACTCGCAATCGCCATCCCGGCCGCGATCCCCACCATACACACCACCGCCCCGGTCGCCGGGAGTTTGGAAGCTCCGGAGAGCACCACCGCCGAAACCGCCCCGATGACGCCGGCGGCCACCAGGTAGGGGCGGCGCCGGTACCCCATGACTGGCAAGACGTCCGTGAGGAGGCCCCAGATGGGCCGCATGATCCAGGGGATGTAGCAGAGACCCGCGTAGAACTGGGCCGATGCGGGTCGAGCCTTCTGGATGTCTTTCCAGTAGTAGTCGGATACGACCCGGAAGTAGTGAGACGCGAACCCGTGGCTGAGCCCGTACACTACGAAGATGCCCGCCACCAAGGATGGGCTTAGATCCGACGAGAGGTGTCGGATCCATTGTACGGGTTGGGTTAGGAGAGAGAAGATGTTATTTTCACGGGGTTTTGATGGCAATGGCAGTGAGTTTGAGGGTTTGACCAGTTCCTCTGTTTCCATGGTTATTTTTTGAAATGGGAGGCAATGGAGGGTGACATTGACATAGATCTTGACAACCCAAAAGAAAGCCCGGATCTTCAAGCAGCAGTTTTTTTTTTTTTTTTGGGGGGAAAAATTTACAATTTCCCAACTTGCAAATTAATTATGCACGTAGTTATGCATGGAAAAATTCTAAAAGAAACTAATAATCTAATTTACAAAAATGTCATATTAAACCGTTGGTCTTACTCTAACATATATCTTGGATAAATTTTTAAGAGTTCCATCTCTTATTCATATATGCTATCAATTGAAGCTTCGAAGAAAAGAAATCCATAAATATGGCAAAGATATGGAGGAAAAAAAAAAAAAAAATCCTTGTACTTCAACTACGTCAAATAAAGCCTCATGTGACATTAAACAATATGTTCAAGACTATTATACACTTAATTCACGAGCAAGGGTATAGGCATTTCTGAGGATGGCTTTTCTGGTGAAGTGTTGTCATTTTTCTAACATATTGATCCCCACAACTAGGCATTTATTTAAACTAAATGAGAGTCAAGTATGTCTATACTGTTTTAAAACTTACAATTTCCCAACTTGCAAATTAAATATGTACGTAATTATGCACAGGAAAAATATGAAAGAAAATAATAATCTAATTTAAAAATGTATATATTAAATCGTATAATAAAAGTTTAATTTTATATATTTTTATATTGAAACCGGCTTGAAAACGAAGAGGGTGAAGCTTGTCTATTAAAATAATAAGATAAAGTACATAATCATTTAAATAGCTTAAATAATTTTTAAAAGCTCCATCTCTTATTCATATAGGTTATCAATTGAAGCCCCTAAGAGAACAAATTCATAAATATGGCAAAGATATGAGGGGGGGGGGGGACTTGTACTTCAACTATTCAACGTCAAATAAAGCCTCATGACTATCTGTTCAAGCTAGATTATTATACACTTAATTCATCAGCGAGAGTACAAATATTTCTAAGGATGGCTTTTCTAGTGAAGTGTTGTTATTTTTCTAACATACCGATCCCCGTGACTAGGTATTTATTTAAATTTAAACCAAACAATGATACGATAAAAAAAAACTAAATTACATGTTTAAATTCTACACATATTGATCATCAGCAAGAGTACTTAATGCTTTATGTATACATGTATACATACACACATATAAATATAGATATATATATATATGTGTGTGTGTGTCTATATATATATATATAATATAATATAATATAATATATGAATACATGCCAATGCGTTTGAGGCCAGCTTTTATGCGTTTACTTTTGTGTTAGTATATCGTGAAATGTTGTAATGTAACGGTTAAGTTGGAGGAGGTCTTCCATAATCTTCCTAGGTCCCCGTTTGTGCTAGCCACCGTTTGTGCTTGTTTCTTTTATGGTAATAATAAAGCTCTAAAAGTAACTAATAATCTTATTTAAAGAATTGTTGTGTTAAAATGTTGGTCTTACGTATAGATTTTGGCTAAATTTTTATGTACCTTTATATTGAAACTGACTTGAAAATAAAGAGGTGAAACTACTATATACATAATATGTCTATCAGAATAATAAAATGACGTATACATTCATTTAGACAGCTCAAATAATTTTTAAGAGTTCCATCTCTTGTTCATATATGTTGTCAATTAAAGCTTCTAAGAAAAAAAATCCATAAATATGGCAAAGATATAGAGGGAAAAAAATTTCACTTAACTTTATGGACACGCTTTCTATTTAGGTACATCAAACATCACGATATAGTTACATAACGAGTACTGTATAATAATTTGTTTATGATTAATTTTTGACTCGATCAAACAAAACAAGTATATGAAATCAAATTCAAAATTTGTCACTCAAAGGTACAAGTGGTAAAGTGACTTTCTCCTCCTCTTGTGTAGTGTTCCTCTTAGAATTACTTTTGGCTGAGAGATGATGATCAAGAGGAACCAAAACATCATATTGAGTAGCATTTGGTACAAGAAAGATGAAAGCAAGTGTGGCAAGTCTCATGCAATTCCTTACTAGCACAGCCAACCACAAATGGGTGAAATCAGTTCTTGAAATGCGAAACAAATGAAGCATCACACCTCCAATCATCTTTGAAGCAAGAGAGCCAAGGCTATCAATGCACATAAGTAGTGCAAAGAAAGTTCCCTCAATGCCTAAAGGGCACAGCCTTGTGTTCAAGACTACCATCGGCATCCATCTAATCCTACCTATGATGTGCACGACACTCTCCTCCAAGATTATGAAGAATGAATCCGGAATACCTAATGCCGAGTTCCATCTTAGGACGAACAGCAGATCCAACATGCCCGATATGCCATACAGAACTTGAGCATAGAAGAAGAGACTCCTAAACGGAAAGTCCTTCAAGAATCTCTGGTAGATGAAAACACCGACTATTGATCCTACTGCACCAATCGCATAAATCATCCCTACAAATTCCTACATCCAATTGCAAAAAATAAATCACACCCAATTTTTTTAGGTAGGAAAATCGCATTGATTCTAAACAGCACCAAGTATAGAAGAACCTGAGAGAATCCAGGACCAGCTTCAGGGTCAGTATACCAATAGAAATGACCTTCATGAGTGCTAAAACTGAGCGTTAGTGACAAAAACATGTAAAGTGCTGGCTTCCACACTGGAGGGAACTTTACAGTTGTGTACATATTCTTCATTGCATCACCCAATCTTTCAAGAACCTGTTGTTTAGAGAAACCATTGATTAAATTTGATAGAGTAAACATTTGTTTTGCACTCGTAATGAGCACCCAAAAAAAACAGCATGAAGAGATCATTAGTCTGACCTTCTTCTCTGAGAATTTAGTAGAATGGGTGACTCTTAGTTCATAGATGAGAAAGCCCAAAACAAATATACATGCTGGTGGGATTGCCAGAAGACCAAGTGCTCCCTGCGTAAGAGGAAGAGGGGAATTGCAAATATAAAAGAAGCAAATTAGATGTAACCTATGCACAAAGACAAAATACTTAAGTAAACCGGGTTGGTTTACTTTGTTCGTTTTAAGTAAGGTTTAAAATTCGAATCTCATGAATGAAAAAAAAAAAAAAACTGTGATAGAAGAATTATATGCTTTATTGGACTAATAGCGGTTCCACTAAAGTGAAATGGAGGATTCAAGATTTTAAAAAAAAAAAAAAGACAAAATACTTAAAATAAAAAGAACAAACCATAAATTTAGAGACAGGCAACAAACCCAAAAAAAAAAAAAGGAAAGAAAAACAAAGCAAGTAGAAGCAAACCTGGGGGCCAAGCCAATGAACAAAGAAGCCACTGGAGAAGAACCCAATCAAGGCCCCAAAAGACAAGCAAACCCCACAAAGACTCTGCAAATCAGCGGCCAATTCTCTCACCTCAATGCTGCTCTTGGCAATGCAAGCATCGATCGTCACACTAGCAATGGCCATCCCAGCAGTTCCCCCCACCATACACACCAGGGCCCACCTCGCCGGGAGTTCCGAGACCCCGGCCAGCACCGCCGTCGAAATCACCCCGATGACGCCGGACGCCACCAGGTATGGCCGCCGCCGGTACCCGAATATGGGGAGGACGTCTGTGAGGAGGCCCCACATGGGCTTCATGATCCACGGGATGTAGTAGAGACCCACGTAGAACTGGGCCGATGCGGGTCGGACCTTCTGGACGTCTTTCCAGTAGTAGTCGGATACCACCCCGAAGTAGGAGGTGGCAAACCCGTGGCTGAGCCCGTAAACCAGGAAGATGCCAGCTATGAAGGAGGGAGTTAGCTCCGATGAGAGCTTTCGGATCCATTCTACGGGTCGGGTCAAGGCAGAGAGAATTTGGAGTTTTGGGGTCATTATTTCTTTTGAGGATTTTTAGTATTCTTTCCTTCTGGGTTTTTGGTGCAGAGTGCGGAGATGGGTGAGTGGAAACAGGGGAGGGAGAAAACGAGGGAGTTACTTCATTTATTTGGGTAAATATTTTTGCGTAAGTTAATATATGTAGTATTAAATAATGTAATGGTGATTAACTTCAAGTTATTGCAATCTTTCTTTTGGGTCAGCAATTTAATTTGCTGGTAAATATCTAGAGATAAGATTGTCAGTTGACACATCAAGTCATAAGAAGTATATGAGATAATTATTTGGAGAGTTTCTTTTATTTTGGAATTTTGAATCTAATACATTTATATAGGGGTGACAGAACGAAAGTTTGAACGATTTTTTGAATTCCGTCTTAATTAACCTTTACGCCTCTCTTTACATAAAAAAGGGGGGAAAGGTTTACGTAAATTAGAGAGGGGTCTAAGGATGAGAACTGTTTAATTATTTATAAAGGTTTACAAAGTCAAAGCTGACTGACTGCACATCAGCAGATTCAAAACAGAGAACTGATTGGTTGAGGAATGAGTGGAAGAGAAGAGTGCTTTTGCAAAAATGTCCTTTACAATAAGCTTTTAGAAGTGATGTTCAGATTGAAAATATCACTGTTAAATGACTACACTTTCTCAAATATTATTCTGTAATGGACTCAAGATGGATTAGCTACAACAATACCATTGCCAATAGACCATCATCATGGTACAAAACTGCAAACTTTCTTTAGTATAGCTGTGCAGAAAAGCTACGATTGTGCGCTGGAATACAACACAGTTACAAAAATCCTCCATTAGAATACACCTCGAGTTTTTCCTCTGTTTCTCACATATCACGTTGAGTTTTATGCAGCCACCAGCTTCTGAATGTCTTTCTGTAACAGTTTCAAGCACATTAAGAATCAGCATGACGACTGTTATATCCATAAAGGCTATAATAATCTACTAAAGGCTATAATCTCCTGACTCAGAGGTAAGCCAGGCTCAAGTCTAATGGACAAGAAGATTTCATATGCCAAGCCAAGCTAGGCTGGATTGGATCAAGATGGACTAGTGAACATGGTTGGGTCCAGTTGGGTTGGTTTGAAATGGCCCAGTTCAGAGGCGAATTGCGGCAATGGTAAGACACAATAAAAGATAAAAACCAAAAAAAAAAAAAAAAGAATCATAGGCCTGAACTTGGTTGTGTAAAATACAGCTAAATAGAGCTGTAATCCATAGGCTTGGCTTTCTAAATAGCAGTTCATGACAAGTTGGACTATGCTTATCAACAAGTCAGCCCAATTGGATCCTAAGCCGAACAAGCCCCCCTGTTCGGCCAACAATATCTCTGGGAACATCTAGCACATCAAAACATAACTACTAGATGATACAACTTTTTACACGGTTAACCTACGCATGGCATTGGCTGCTTCAACAGTACTCAGCAAATATGCGAAAGCATGGTGGGGTGTATGGAAATCCTTCTGAACTTCACTTGATTTCCAAAGGAATGGATCAATAATCCTCCTGAACCACTAGATGACACAATAATTTTCAAAGGAATGGATCAAGACCGTACCTCAATTTGGAAAGGAGATGTTGTTGGTGGGTACCTCCCTACAACCTTGCCATTCTTGTCCACCAAAAACTTCTCAAAGTTCCACTTGATCATGTCACCAAGAAATCCTCCTGAACTTGACTTGAGAAACTGATACACAGGAGCAGTGTTTGGCCCATTTACATCCACCTGTTCCACCCAAGTCTCAGTAAAGTAGTACAACATATCTCAGAATCATCCCTTCGGTTGATCCATTAACACACCTTGTCAAAGATAGGGAACTCTGCTTTGAATCTGGTACATGCAAAATTCTTAATCTCAGTATTTGACCCAGGTTCCTGGCCCCCAAATTGATTGCATGGAAATGCTAGAATCTCAAAGCCTACACATTGCAGAAAACAACGAAACTGATCAGTATCTACAAAAGATGAGATGGCAAGAGCAAACATAATTCTTCAAACTCACTAATCTAAGCTAGGTATGCACTTATAGTGGTATTTTTGGGTAGAATTAAACATCCTAGAAATTCTTATAGATGCATGTCATTGAAAGAAATTTTTTCTAAGATTCATTAGTATTCTTAACATGGTGATTAACAAATGCATGATAAAGTAAAAACTACCAAAGATCATCAAATCAAACAAGGAAAAATACCCAGGATGCCAGCTTACCCTGAGGTTTGTACTTCTCATACACATGCGATAGCTCTGTGTAATTTGAGTTAGTCAACCCACTGAAACTCAGAAAGATTAACACCTTAGTCATGACAAACACATGCGCATATTTGTGCACGAACAAATCAATCTCTTCTTAAGATATAAACATGTCCTAACATGGTCAATGACTAAATAAAATTGAAACTTAGAGGGGTGTACCATTTTGAAGCAACATTGACAATCAACAAAACCTTCCCCTTGAATTTGCTAAGTGGAACATCCTTTCCGTCAATATCCTGCATCACATAGACATTACAACAAGACCCTCAATTCTATGTGCTTTGTCCTCACTCCTCAATATGTCATTTTTTACTCGTAGCTACAAGAACACTTAAATCCCCCATGATCCCCGGTTCTCATTCCAGCCAATCTACATACAATGATCCAATTCAAATGCCTAAATTAGTCTAAGTAGCAAACTATGTACTTGTATTACAATCTACCATGATCCTCAAATCAGGGCAAGTATGTTCAAAATCTCCTCCCTCACTCCATACCGCCTACACACAAATCCAGGGAGAGGGCACAAATGTATTAGAAACCCCAAAGACACAGACAAAAAAATGTAAGCCTCTAGGTGACAGCACAGAACTGCTGGCTTAGTGAGCTTGGTGGCTGGCCCAACCTGTTTGGCCTACAACGGAAACTTGCAGATACTTGAGTTGCATTGGTATCAATTTCTTGCCTCAGATGAAGCAGAGCCAAACAAATACTAGCATTTCAGGTTTATTTTAAGCCCCACTACGATGCAACTTCAAGTAATATCCCAATTCACATTGACTTCTTTTTTTTTTTCCCCATTTTTTTTGGGGCTAATCATGCCATTACTCCAGAATGCAACTCACTCACTAAAAGCAGGATTCTTATACCTAGTGTACCAAATCCAGAGCAGTCATCACCTATCACAAAGGACAAGCTCCAGAACGGAACTTCCTGCCACACATTACATGAAATTACCGATACAAAAAAATGGCTAACTATCTGTAATGTAGAAAACCAAAATTGGGGGAAAATCTGGCGAAACAATCCATTCAGTGACAGTATGAAAGATTCAAACCGCTAAAGAATAGACAAGGACTTACCTTGACAGTGTAGTCATAGATTGTTTTCTCCGTCGCAGTTGTAGCATAAACCTTGCCTGATAAATTTCGAGACTTCGCAGATGAATTCCCGGAATTTGCAGAAAACCCACTAACAATTGATGATTTTAGAGAGAACCCATTTTGGAAAAAGGATGAATTGCGGGACCCAAGTGGGATTTTGCTCGAAATTGAGTGAAGAATCGCAGAAGGAGATGAAGCCCACTGTGAACAGTAATTAGGGCGAGTTTTGCACCCGGAAATTGGAAATGATTGCAGAGAAGAAGTGAACATCGCAGAAAAAGCCATTGAATTTCACGGAATATTGAGTTGCTTGGGTTTCGAAATCTGCAGTGAATCGAGCGTTTAAGCTGCAGACTGCAGTACACGTAGAACTTGAAGGCGTTGAGTGGAAGTTGTACGCACACGTGGCGAATGGATGTGAAGTTCTACGTCTACGATACTCTGTGGTTGTTGCTCAGTTAACGTTTTCCCCTGGTTTCCTCAACCAAGGAGACAATGGAATCAAGCTTGAAGCTTCGCAGTGCCCCTTGTCTTTTCATTAGTTTGTCTTATTTGAATTTTATACTGTATTTGGATTGAAATTACAGGTAAAAAAAAGAGAAGAAAGGGAGATTAATTAATCCCCTTCTCTTTGTTTGAAAAAAAAAAATAATAGAGTAAAAATGAGAAAATACTTCATCTCCATTAACTTTTATAATTCGATTTTTGTTCTCCCCAAATTAGGGGTAACTAAAGGGGAGGAAAAATAACATAAAAAATTCAATTATAATAATAGTAATTTTTTCTTTCCCCTCCCTTCCTTTTTCTAATTTAAACATAACACATATAGTTAACCTTCCTTCCCCTCCACTTCAAATTCAAACAAGATAAATACATTTTTCCTCCTCTCCATTTCCCTCCACTTTATTAACCTCCCCTCTCATCCCTCTTTAATATCCAAACACACTCTTAGGCAATATAATGATCATCAACTACCATATTAACAAAAATACATAACATAATCCCAAAAAGGTCATTATGATTAGTGCTAAAAACAACTTACATAACAAATGATATTTAGCACGCTTCGTTTCATGACATTCCAAGTTCATTGCCTCAAACGTGGAGGTTCTATTTATTATGGGAGTTTTTGTAGGCATGCAATAGACCTTTGTCTACTTGAGATATAATCCAACAGAATGACCCAACTTACCCACCAAAACAAAAGGGGCATATCAATAGAAAGATCATATACAACTTATCCTTTAATTATGGTTAATCCAAACCTTACTCATACCTATTCGCATTTATTTTTATTTCTATGTTATATATCTACTTGAACTCATTCTTTAACGCCCTATGACTTACGCTGGCATGATTTTGTGTTTTTTACATGGGTTTGGATCATCTAATTACCGTCCCCCTGAACACTTTGTATCCTACAATTGCATTTTTATGGTGCATGAGCTAATGTATAAATTAAAAAAATATGTGAAATATGGCATGTTTTACAAATGCTAAATAGAAATGATCCTATCAAGAGTATCCATAGTTATGAGGGGAAAAGTTTGAAAATCATGTGTAGATTAAAATATAATTGTATACAAATCGGGGCCGCATGGAGTAGAGGGACAATGAGATTGTAAGCCATGAAACTTTCATTAATGGAATCTAAAAAGATGTACATTTATGAAAATTTGGCAACTTTTGTAAAAAGATAATTCCTTTAATAAAATCTTAAAATTCCAAAATCATGTACGCTTCCACTCGATTGTTCAAAGAAATTAAAGGATAATTCAACTTTACTTTCACAATTAGTGTATGGATTGATTCTCAAGACCTGTTTCAAGGATTTTAATATTATCTAATATATCTGTTGGCACTATTTTGTTCTACTCATTCAATTATATACCCATTTTCAAAGTTGTCATAAAATATTTATGATGACTTACAAGCCAGTTTTCAAGATGTCTCATGCTCTTGCACCAATCCGCCTATCATCTGACTAAAAGAGGGTTCTTTTTAAATCTATTTGTTACAATTTGCACCTCTCCATCTATAGTGTATCATTGATTAACCAAGAAAAGGGGCCTTCGAGATCCCTTTGTGATGTTCAGTTTCAAAGATCAAATCAAGTGTGGTCAGGCACACGACTCTTCCTGATATGACACGCGATCAAGCAAGCACATGAAAACATGTAAATGGCCTTCCATGGAAATCTACTACGGCTCCCACAAAAACCAGGCTGGAGATGGGCCTTCTCTAGTTCTAGCCTCTTCGTGGGGGCCACATATTACCTACCAAAATCACAGAACGAGCTTCTCGATGTGTCGGCTTTTCTCGTTGCTACACGTCAACCAATACCAAAGACCCCACCCCACTTCTTTTGATATCGATCTATATAAACCAATCCCACTCCCACTGGCCATATCGCTTCTTGATATGTCTGCTTCTTCCTGCGTTTTCTCTGTCATCCTTGATCCTCCTCATCACTCTCTCCCTCTCTACAAGTTCCAATCTTCGATCCATTATCAAGTTTTCCATCTATAATGTAATGGGTTTTCTCAAGTTTCTATTATTTTTATGGATTTGCAGGTTTAAGTCATCTGCATTGACAGGAACATGGAGGGTCTGAGGAAATGGGGGCAAAGAAATCACGGGAGAATGAAGGTTGTTAATTTGCAGTTCCTGAACCAACCGGATGGAAGAAAGCCTAAAACTTTGAGCCCAGATCTCCTATCAATCATGAGATCATCAAATGCATCAATGGAGTGTCAAATCCATGAGGGCTTTCTCCCTTTGGCTTGGTTCCGGACCTGCGGTTGACACTTCATATTACCCTTATTTTCTTCACTCCATTTCTTGCTGCTCATATATCAGTAATGGAGGCTCAAATCAGGTTCTTTTCTTTCTTTCTTTCTTTCTACAACCCCCCCCCCCAAAAAAACAATCTCTGGTGTCATGTTATTCATACATTGGATGATCTCCAATAAGAGTTGGTGTGGGTTTTTTTTTCCCCATAAATAGTTTGGGAGTTGCTGTAAAATAATTAAGAAACTTTGATAATCTGTTGTGGGATAGTTGACTTGTGTTCTGTCTAAGTTTTGGTGGGTTATTCCAATCTTTGTATGTTGTTCTCAGCCCTTAAAAATCCATCTCAAACACTTCTTCAAAACATCATACTTGATTTGGGGTTCGGCGCTCGAATTTCGGTTTTAAATTGTTAGCAATTTTTCAGCAAAAAGGAGGCAACAAATGATTTCTAGTCTGTGACTCCTAGCTAGCTCCATTTTGTCCTAATTCTTGGTGGGTCACTTAAACAAAGTGCATTTGCTGTAAATATGGACGAACAATAATTTGTTGGTTTGACAAGGGCGTTGCATGAGCGTGCCAATCCCCCATAATGACCAACTGACACTAAACATGCCCATTCGATGGGCATAAGGAGCTATAGAAAAACGTTGTTGGAATTGATTACCTGGTTTTTATTCTACTGGAAAGATCAAATCTTTGAATTTTAAGTAGGAGTATTCACCAGATATGTCTATTTTAAATCAAATCTGATTTACACTGGGTTTTTGCCACCTGTTTCTGTTTGGCATGCAAGGGTTTTTTGGTTCTCCTCTCAATTGATGTGTCTTTTTCTGTTGTCCATGGTACAGTGGGGCTGTGCAACTGCTTTAAAAATGGACAAATATTGAGAATTTGTGGTTTCTGAATCGGCCACTGAAGTACTAAATGGAATGCCCATATATAACTTACAAACATGCATGAAAAACTTACAAATTGGAGGCTTTCTAAAATTCTCTTACTCTTCAATGTTTTTGTTGGTGATAGAGACTTGGGATTTCTTTATGGTTTCTTCAAAATGCATGAAAATAAGCATCTGATTCGGCTGTTTAGTTGAAAATGGTTTATTAAGCAGTGAAAACACTAATTGATCTTAAATAATTGAACTTCAACAACACAATCGCAGACACAAAATAGATGTTTCAGATGATGTATGATGGGATGGTCGAAGCACTACATCAGTATAATGAATGCAACAAAATTGGTATTTTGTTTCTTTGCTGTGTATCTATTGAGTAACATTAGATGGAGACAGGTTTTTTGTCGAGGATAATATGAATTTAAGGATAAGAGAGGGGGGAAAAGAAGAACAGCAAAGGCAGAATATTGTGTGTTATGTTATAGGTTAGTTAGTTATCTAGAAGGGATGCCATCTATGCATGTGTTGCTTGTGTAGCAAATAGTAGAACCAGCAAGGATTAACAATCCTCATGGAATCGATGGGTCACCTTCCACCATTTCTCCTCCTTTTTTTTTTTTTTTGGGGGGGGGGGGGAGTTGTCAAGAGTGAGCTAGCTCTGTCCACTCAGGCAGTAGGGCACTCATCAGTCGTCATGTGCTCATACTACATTTCTGGACAGAGACTAATATGTGGGTGTTCGAGTGGGCTAGTGCACTAAATACAATGCCCTGTAGGGCCTACGAACATGTAAACTAAATGTATGGCCTTTACATGTTCTAGTTGTAGTTCTGGGCCTTGTCAGTGAGATTTCCGATGATCTTCACTCCAGTAGAGATAAAAATACAAAAAAAAATTTAAAAAAATTTCTATACCGAAATGCATACGTGGAAACAGGGTGGGGGGATGATGGGTTTTGAAGGGGAGTAAGCAATCCTCATAGAACTTACCTGAATGGAGACAAAAAGGTTGGGCCTTAGCTTTGTATCCATATTTGTTATTCTCATAGTACATAGACTATGGAGGAATGAGATCCTTATTGCTCACCAGTGCCTTGATTATTTATTGACTGTCATCTCTGCTGCCTTTTGAGAAAGCAACACACATATGTTAAGCCATCAATGAAAGGGAATCTGTAGGGTTTCTTGATATATTCTTCAATCTGAATAGGTGAATGGTCAATGTCAATAGGCTTTATGTACTGTCTGGATCAGAATATGGTCAAAGAGGGGGGGGGGTTGAGTCTTTTGGTGCAAGCATGCAAGTCACATCCATTTAAAATGCACATTTTCCTTGTACATGTTGCGCACACTTACCACTAAGTGGAGAAGAATACTGAGTATGTCTGAGTGTGGAGAGGTGAATGGTCAATGTCAATAGGCTTTATGTACTGTCTGGATCAGAATATGGTCAAAGAGGGGGGGGGGTTGAGTCTTTTGGTGCAAGCATGCAAGTCACATCCATTTAAAATGCACATTTTCCTTGTACATGTTGCGCACACTTACCACTAAGTGGAGAAGAATACTGATTATGTCTGAGTGTGGAGCCGCATTAATATATTGGGACTGTTTTAACCTACATGGGATACCTGTATCAAACTATGATAGATGATTTCTACATGGCCTTGGGTTGGACATGATTTCACACTCAAGAGAGGCCTCCATGTAGGACCTTTAGATGTAGGCGAAGGAAACTTATGATTGGCGACTTCTAATCCTGGCGGTTTCATCCGTTATAGCAGCGAGCACTTCTTGATAGTTTGGCCTTTGGATATTGTAATGACTTTGTGGATACTACAGTGCTCCTACCTTCTTTGCTGCTTATAATTCAGTGGCTTGTTGAGATCATGATTAATGTTCATTGACTATGTGACTAGGTGAACGTTAGGAGGGCAGAGATGGTTAAAGCGAAGGCAGAAAAGGGGGAAAAGTATTGTCAAATCTTGAAATGTAACTAAAAATAAACGTCAAATTCTATTGGTATGTTGCAGTGTCTGCTTAAAATAGTTTTAGTCAGTTGAAAACACTTATTGATTGTGGAAAATTGTACTGACTAATTGAAGGAGCAAATGAACTGATGTCCTCGATACTATAAAACCAGACAGAGGGAGTAGTGTGGTCAGAGGGTGAATGCAATGAAACTGCTATTTCGTCTATTTGTGGTGCTATTTGTGGTGCATACAGTTACATGATTTTACGGGACATTGGTAAAGGTTATTCTCTGGGCGACTAGGTGAATAAGGGGAAGAGAAGGTGGAAGGAAGGGCAGAGGAAAGAACATCTACTCTTGCATAACATTGATGAGTGCCATTCCAATTTCTTTTTTCCTCTGTCCCATCCCCCCCACCCCCCCCAAAAAAAAAAAAGCATTTTGAGGATTGGGTGTCTGGGCAGTTGGGTTGGATGCTCTAGTCCTGTCCATTCAGACGGTAGGGCACTTTGTGAATCATTTTGTGCTCATACTTCAAGGTCGGACAGAGCGGTGTGTGAGTGGGCTAGTGCATTAAATGGGATGCACATATAGGGCCTACGAACGTGTAAACTATGATTTTCTTGGGTTTTACGAGTGCAATAGTTCGTTTGAACTTTGAACCTTCTTGAGATATAAATCATGACTCAACTGTGGACAACCCGTTTTACACATGAACATACCAGTTGGAAAGCTAATGATGGATGTGGAGGAGGGTGGGTGAACGAAGGGGTTTAGAAGAGCAGTAAGCAATCCTCAAGTTGGGTTTGAGAGTGATCCTAGAAGTTCAGCCTACTGGGACAGATGTTTATATGACCCCAAGTAACAATAGGACGATGGATGATATGCATACTTGTATCAGTCGTATGTGCCAGTGGCTTGGTTATCAGTGAGAGAATAACATGTTGGCTGCCTTTTTAGCAAACAAATATGCCCGGCCACATGAAATGGGCAATTATGTGGTGTTGTGAAATATTATTCGCTCTAATTGGAGACTGACAGATGGGTCTACCACAGGTCCAAGTGTTCGATCAGGTTGAGGAAAGGAGTGGGGGAAAGGTCAGTCTTTTGACGTGAGCATACTATTCATGTCCATTCAAGGGTAAGGGCATACCACACTTGCATGTGCCCTTACAAGATAGTGGACAAAAAGGGATTTGTAAGTGTTTGAGTAGGCTTCTGCATCATGAATATATGGGGTTCATTCTAGGCCTACATACATTTAACTACGGTAGATGATTTTGCAACGGTCTTGTTTTGCGCTTTTTTATACATGTTTAGTGCCCTGCTGATGTAGCCTATGGAATGCCCATGTAGGATTTGCAACCTCGTGGTTAATGACATTTAGCCCTGACATTTTTGTGGTATGCATTGGCAATAAGAGCATAAGACTGCCTGATGGTCTCACTTTTGATATTGTGGTGACGAGGCGAATGCTATGCAATTGCTTGACTAGCATAAATTCAGTTGCATTATGTCTGTAGGATGGTGAACTTCAAGGACTAAGAGAGTGTAAAGAGGGGAGGACATTCTATCTCTTCAAATATCATTTGACTAAGTATATATCTGTGTGTGCATTGCATTTTAACCAAATGCCTCTCTTTCACCTATTGAAAAATAAAAGCAATAGAAATCCTAACTTGTGAAATTATCTCAATCTTGAAGTGTTCACTGACTTCCTATGGGCAGTGCTGCTCGCATATGAAAGGCTTGCTTATATCTGGATGACTGGATATCCCCATATCCCTCGCAAGTGGGACTCACTGGGAGTTGTTGATGAAGTGTTAATTGAAATTTTCTTCTTCTTTTATTTTGTCTCCTTGGTACCCCCTTGTTTCCCCCCGTGGGGGGGGGGGGTGTCAGTTCCTCAGTTTACTTCCACTGTTCTAGCCATGTCCATTCAGAAGGTGGGGCACTCATCAATCAACATGTGCTTATACTTCAGACTGGACAGAGAATGACATGTGGGTGCTTGAGTGGGCTACTTTCCTTTTCAGGATGCTCACATAGGGCTTACGGACATGTACTATGACGAGCGAGTTCCTATATTGTTGATTAGTTGAATCTTCTTAAGAAGACCCATGATTTTAACTCTCAAAAATCTTTTTTTTGTTTTTTTTTGGGGGGGGGGGGGAGGGGAGGGGGAACTAAAAATCCATATGTCAACTTGGAGTAGGAAAACATAAGGTGTTTAGACCAACCAATTGCTTGATGAGATGTCTGTAGTGTGTTTGGATCAAATGATTATGCCCAATGGCATAGGTGGGTGGTCTGATGCAAGTATGTGAGCTATGTCTGCACAAGGGGTAGGGGCACTCTGCACCATCATGTGCCCTTACTACATAGTGAACGAAGAGTAATATGCAGGTGTCTGAGTGGGCTCCTTGCATTAACATAGATAGTCTGTTCTAAGCCTTGATACATTAAATTCTGATATATGGTTTCTGCATGGACTTGGGTTTGTCATGAACTTGTTCGCAATATTTTCTACACAATTGACCAGGTGATATGACCAACTCTTCATGCTTTTTCTTGGACTAAGGGTGTTCATGGCATTTACTAATTTACTTAAGGTACACCTGATCCATCAGGTGATAAGTAATCACATGAACAATCAGAGACTCCACCTTTATTTTAGACTTGTGTCTTGAAGTGCATGGTTGGTTTGGTCTATCCATTCAACTAGTTCAATCTTATACGGTCTCTACATACACTTGGAGCTTGAAAGGTCATGGCCATGCGAAAGGAGTAGCAAAATATGATGCAGGACACTTGTAGGATATTACCCAGGTAAGGCTAAAGGCTTATACCTTCATAATGTAGATCACTTGAGCATCCAAATATAGTGGCTGCCTCAACCAGAGAAGAGAAAGAGAGGTTGAAACTAACAAATGCTTGCCTGAAAAACTCTGCAGGGAATGTTTTTATTCCCATGTGTTAATTCTTCTATTTTCTTGGAGTCTGTTTGAAATCTTTCCCAGTCAAGCATAGAAGGGAGATTTGATAGCCGCTAAGTGGAGTGTGTATCTATCTATCCACACACTTCACTTACCAAGAAAGGATCCTGCTGTGTTCACCAAAAGCTTTTAGAGATTGTACCCCCACCACACAAACCATCATTCATGGCAGATGAAGGTGTCCGACAAATGCTGCTCATTTCTGAAATACAAGTGAGATCAATCTCCCTGTTTCTGCCACGGAAACTAATGAGGTGTGTTGAATTCTTTGTTTCCTCATCTAAGGCTAGGCAGCGCATTATCTACTGCTAGCACTGTACGCTGATTGCAGCTATAAATGTTTCAGGCTTTTGTATCAGAATTTATCTGTGCCATGTTTACTTTCTCTGATTCTTTTTTTCTTTTCTTAAAGTCACATATTGTTACAACAACAACAACAACAATAACAACACCTCCCAGTGTGGGTCCCGCTTTCGCAGGATCTAGAGAAATCTAGATGTAGACAACGTTACCTCTACAAACATCTCTACCCATAGAGAGGCTAATTCCAGGAGACCCACAAAAAAGGATTTTGTGAAAACAAACAGTCGGACAAAGTCACATGTTCAAGATTTAAAATCTGTATTTCACATTTTCAACTAATTTCTTCATGAAACAAGTTCTGATTCTCAGTTTAGTTGCTATGCCATTTACAGGGGGATGACATCTATGTGTGCCACAGCAGGGAAAGAGAAACTGTAAGTTGTCAGGGACTTATCGTTATGTGCAACTAATGGCTGCCATTCTACCTTTTATCTATCCTTTTTTTCATTTAGAAAAAATTCCTTTGGTTGTGGAGGGATGGGACTTGGCATTGTACTGGGATGTCCATTCAGTAGGGAGGGCACTCATCAGTTGTTTTATATGCCCATACTTAAAACTTGGACAGATAATAGTATGTGCATCTTTGAGTGGGCTCCTGCACACTATGGGGTGCCTATATAGGGACCACGAACATCGAAATGTGGTAAAAAGGTCTCTCCAGAGTCCCACGAGTTGGCAGGTAGGTTGATCCTTTGTAGGAGATGAGCTGTGATTTTCACTCTAAAAGATCCATCTGTGCCTACAAATATTTTAACAGATGGGCATTGGCCTGAGCTCCCATTTTCGCAAAATTTGTTGGATATAAACCTAAGATTAGGACAAGATATTGGAAACAACGCGAACAATTTTCATGAAGATCATCAAGGAGTAAAACCGATGACCCTATTGCATAGTGGGATTATCTGCAACTGTCAGTGGGTTTAGGTCCTTGCTCGGTTATCCTTAAGGGAGCAAATTTTTTAAAAACAAAAAAAGAGTTTGCTTTCTTTTAAACAAACAATGGTCATGTGTTAACAAACACGGAGTGCCAGACTTTAAGGAGTCGTGAATTATTCTTCTCTATGGATTGGTGTTGACTAAGGGATGTACAGGATGTCAGGAGTCCTCTGATGGGTATTTTGATGTGGATATACTACTCATGTCCATCAAAAGGGTGGGGGCACCCTAAATTTTTCATGTGCCTCTACTACATAGTGGACAGAGAGTAATATGTAGGTGTTTGAATGGGCTATTGCATTATATAGTGAGTTCAAATGTAGCCTACATATATTAGACTATAATGATTTCTGCATGCTCGGGGTTTAGGTAGTGAGCTTGATTTTACGCTTCCATTCCGAGCAGACACTGATACTGATTGTGTTTTGATTTTGTCAAGTGGTTGATTTGTGCTTGAGGCATGAGGGACACAGAGAAGTTGATGTTGGTGAGATTTGAACTAGTTTTGAAGGGTCAATGCCCGGAGTCTTCATGACAGGGAGTTGCTCGGTTTGATTCCTTAAAAGTGTCCTCTTTGGCCTGTGGCTGAAGGAGGGAGCGAAAGATAATATATGTCAGCTGTTGATTTTTTATGATCATGAAAGATGATGAGTTTCTGATGACCTCTTGAGTCAGATGCTGGTTCCAACACCCCCCCCCCCAAAAGAAAAGAAAACTCGGTGGCTAAGTATAAAGGTGGTTGGCTTTGATAATGGTACTATTAAACAAGGGGCTAGCCGGGGTTGGTCTAGATTGTGTAGTGGCCATTCTTTTACTTTTCACTGCTATGTATGTCCTACTTGGCCTCGTATTGTTTATCTGGTTATCAGTTTACCAACTGTCAAATTAAAATTGGGTAATTGACAGCATGACTATTGACTAGTCAGAGGACTCCACCTTCATATGAAAGATTAAGCCAAGGTTTGCGTCTTGAAGCAACAGTCCATTGTCGTCCATGTGCTTAGTGAGGCAGGATCAGAAAAGATGTCTGCCTTCTTACAGTTAAACTCCTTTTCTTATGCCAGTTCGAGGAGGGCCTTCGGCCATGCTCTATATTAGAGACCAAATAGGAGAACTCATCCCAAAAGACTAGCCTATTAGGTGAGAGAGCTCATTTGGTCTATAAACCCCTCATCAGTTGCCCATACAACCGATGTGGGATAAGTCTCATACCTTGCAACCGGTCCAGTCCATAACACTCTAGCATGCTTTCTGTGCCCCAACTCCGTGCTCCTGTTGCAAACTGGATGATCTGACACTAAAACATTGTGTGACAGAAATATGGGAACCTGATTTTTGTGCTAAGCTAGATAAGAGTTCTGCCTAATTCTTTACAAGTATAACTTCATGTATAACATAACTTGCCAAGGTGTTGCTAATGAGTTAACCTAGATCAAGAGTTCCTTCCTATTCGAAGATTTTCCTTTTTTTCGAAAAAAGGAAAAGTCCTCAGAGTGTCCTGCTAAGAGCAGACAAATCTTTGTCACTTGCATTGTCTGTATACCATAGAAAAGCTTTTTCATTGATGGGGCGTCAGTTCATCGTGAGAACAATTGATTTAAGCTTGTCTGAAGCTATATTCCTTTTTGCTAATAAAAGCAGTAAAGACTAAAGAAGTATGGGATGGGCCCAAAGTTCGTGTAGGTTTTGAAGCCTTTACCTATCAAATAGTGCCTCGTTAACTAAAGGTAAGATAACCATTGGTGTATAAGGGATAAAACTCTTATAGTGTAAGTTTTCTCCTTTTTATAAGACTCAAACTGAGACATATTTAAGAAGAATAAGTGCCAAACTATCATGAATTGACCTGTGTTGCTTTCACCTAAATTGGAATAAATGTAGGTGAAGCGATCCTAGGTGAAGACTCATCAATTAAGCATTAACAACTTTTCAACTCTTCCTTTCCCTTTCATCTCAGAAATCAAAAACTCTCAGACTAAAAAATTCCTGATCAAAACAGAAAATCAATTTGCTTACCTTGGATTCATGCTTTAAGCTATATATCCCTGACAAGTGGATGGGAAAATAAGATAATCTCCTCTGTGGCCCCTGTCTTAAATGTTATGGTCCTCATGGACAATGACTTGACTGTTGTCTACTTCAATCCCTTTTGTCAAGTTTGAGATGCCCTTGTGGTGTTTTCTTTCTATTTTCTGTGTTCTAGACATGCTTGCTTGGAACTAAAAATGGCTCTGTCCTCTATGTATAACCTGCCATTCGCCATTTCCAGACCTTAAAAACTGGAATAAGGCAATCAAAAGGAAGCCTTCTCATTACTTGTTAGTATGCGAGAAAGGGGCTTTCACCCTGATAATTTCACATTCCCCACTTTACTTGAGGCTGGTTGTCAAAATTCCCTGAATAGTCTGGGATTTGTTCTCCATGGCCAAGCAATAAAAACTTGTTACTCAAATTATCTATTTGTCCAAACTTCTCTGCTCAACAGGTATTCAAATATGAAAGACATTAAGAGTGCGCACAAGGTGTTTTGACAAAATGCCTGTCAAGGATGTTATTGCATGGAACTCTGTGCTGGATGCTTATGCTTCTCAGAATCAGATGGATGTTGCAGCTACACTTTTCGATTCCATGCCAATAAAGGACCTTACTTCGTATAATATAATGATTTCAGGGTATGCAATCTTTGAATCAACTGACAGAGGAGATGTAGCCTCATGGAATTCGATGATATTAGCTTGTGCTTTGACCGGTCAAATGGAAGAAGCACAGAGATTGTTCAACCAAGCGCCAAACAAAAACATTGTTACATGGAACACAATGGTGAGCGGATGTCTACATAATGAACTTTACGGCGAAGTTGTCAAATTGTTTAATCTAATGAAAGCAGGTGAGAACGTTAAACCTGATCACATAACTGTAACTGGTGGTTTGGCTGCCTGTGCTCATCTGAGCTCTCTTGAAACCGGAAGGGCAATCCACATTTGTGCATTAGAGCATCATCTCATGCGTCCAGAAGTAACCACTTCACTAAGTATGCCAAATGTGGGAGCATTGGCCCCTCTCCGCAGGTGTTCTACAAGTGTCAAGCCAAAGACATCTTTTGCCGGAATGCTATTATGTCTGGGTTAGCTCTCAATGGTCATGGCAGAGCTGCCTTGAAACTCTTCAATATGATGAAACGTGCCAAATCCTTGAGCCCTGATGAGATAACCTTCATTGCTGTGCTTAGTGCTTGTAGCCATTCAGGCTTGGTGGAGGAGGGTTGCGCCTTATTTTCCTCCATGAAAGACGAATGCGGAATTTCCCCCAAGTTAGAGCACTATGGATGCATGGATGATCTTTTGGGTAGAGCTGACTTGCTGAGCCAAGCACTTGATCTCATGGAATCGATGCTATTCAAGCCAGGGGAGACCATCTTGGGTGCATTGCTCAGTGCTTGCATTACTCATCAAAACATGGAGGTGGGTGAAAAAGTGGTGAGATTAGTCATTGAGAAAGGCGAACAAAGACATGACTGATGGGTAGTATATGATGTTGTCACCTTTACGCAGCATGTGGAGAATGGGAAGAAGCAGCAAAGTGGAGAGAGAAGATGAATGAAGAAGGCATTGCTAAGGCTGCTGGGTGTAGTGTGATTGAGCTCAACGGCAAGTCTCCTAGGTGCTTGGCTGGGGGCTACATTGAATTTTGTGTTGGGGTCTCATGTATTTTTGCTATTTGTTCCTTAAAACATCAAGAATGATGTGGTATGAAATCCTTAGAGGTGGGATTGCTGCCATCGCCCTTGTTTTGAGAACATGCATTATTTTCTGCCACACGATCAAATTGCCACTACAAGTGGTGGTATTATCGCATAACCAAGCGAAAGAATGGCCGACGAGCTCACAGCTCGAGCAGCACCTCGCATGCTTCTTGTTCACAAGGTGTCGGGTTCGATGCGTGCGTCTTGTGGGCGTGCGACGTGCCATTGTGTCTAGGCCACTGCTCCCCAGGCTGCGCTAGCTTTGTTGGACTCCTTGAGATAGAGACTCAACAGAGTAGCTCGACTTATCTTTGATACCCCCCAAAAAAAGCAACGACAGTAACAACAATAAGAAGAATAATTATAGCAATTACTAACATCTTCGAAAATTATATGTAAAATGCGAATTATTAGGTAGTCTCAGGTTTACAGATTGGGGAATTATATATGGTCTTTTTTTTGTACTTTTCTAAAACTCACTCCCTATTTTAATGGTTGCCTTTACAAGAGAATAAAATTTATCTAGTCTAAATCGCAACATATCACAGGTCTATATTTTCGGGTATGGAATATTAACAATTGTTAACACAAATTATTTTATTGTTCACTTACATGTTATCATTTTTTCTTTTTTTAAAAAAATTCTCACCCTAGCTTTAGGTTTTCCTTGGGGGGTTAGCAGATAATAAATAAAAGTACATTACAAGAAAACCTTAGTACTTGCATATTATTCTCCTATGAGCAAGAACTGCAAGATTTTGAGCTCCATGGACTAGTTGTCTAGCTACCTTAATCATTCTTAAAGTATCAAAATGTTGACTCTATCGCCTGCAACTACCAAGCAATGCTTTGGACTGACGCGAAGCACCTGTCTGTAGTTGCATCGCCTATGCTACCTCCATTGAGTCAGCCCAGATGTCTGCCATGGTCCAACCCCTTTCCAGTGCTGTCATCCTTCTGCATTAAAAGCATTTTCGGCTATGACTGGTTGAGCTTTGTAGTGAATGAACCGTAGACCATTATATGTCACGAATCCTATGCCACCTTTTCTTCCTTTCCGTTTCCATGCACTGTCCACAATGACTGTTATCCCTGGTGACATGCGGCAGTCTCCATGAGAACAGGTGTAGAAGGATGTCAGCTGTTGTTGACATGTTGTTGTTGAGTATTATGGTGTTGTGATTCATGAATTGTTACCCTAACTTTAGGGTTGCGGACATTTTTCAAGAGCATAGGTGAAGTCACATAATTCTAGAATTGGGAGATATCTAATGTATTGGGTTTGAGTTGGGGGCCATTCAAGCCATTGATTTATGAGGACTTTTATACATTGTTAGTATGATTCTCAATCGTTGAAGTGAAGACTCAAGACAACATGCATCATATTAACAAATCTTGCATTGATGGAAGATAGGAATCTTGTCATATTCCTCTTGAATAATTGTGAAGCTGTGACATTGAAATAAAATTTACTTTTCAAATAATTCGTACTAGACTTTCCCAAGCCGTGACATTGATCTAAATCATTTGCAAGAATGATATCGGTGCTTCTGTATTTCTTATCGTTAGCAGACTTCCTCCTATAACATCTCATAACCATATCATCAAAGCATAAAAGTGGGACTAAATTTCCTAAATTGTACTTGTCCAACTATTATGTGTCGAAGCTGGAGTAGGAAGCACTTTCGTGTGAATTTCAATGTTCACGTGTCTTGGTCTTCTTATTTATTGATTACAATTGAGACACAAATAAAAAGACAAGCATGTCCACTAAAGTTTTTTTGTTTTAAGAAACATTATGCAAAAAATAGTTACTCAATTGAAAGAAGATTAGCACCAGCAAAGTTTGAACAAATTAAATGTGAAAAAATAGTCTTTGACACCAGTTAAAAATTCGCTGTTGATACTTCTATAGACTAATAATGGCGATTACTTTTTTGAGTGAGTATGGTGAAAGAAGAGTCTAGGCACAATCATCCCGAGCCTCATCAATTACAAATTATACCATACTTCTAAAACTACAGAACCAAAATTATGATAACCTCCTCCCTTCCTTTTCCGTAAAATTTGGTTCCAAAGATCTTAGATACTTCGATTTGAGAGATTCAGATATATTTCTTATGAAACAAGAGAGTTCCAAATGTATATTATAAAGTTAATTGAACTTTTCAAGAATAATTTTGATTGCAACTATTGATCACAGAAACATTGTTTCCCCCACCAATCTAACCTTGAATTAGTCCATCTTTTATTGACGTTGTTAGACTTTAATTGGGACGTGCCCACATCTAAAGATCCAAAACAACTAAAACTAGCAGCCCACAATTTTGACGGCTTGATGCACAATTATCATCTTTATGATTAATACTTGATAGGTGTTTGGATAAGATGTTCTTTATTGCATCCAGGGTTCTTAGATTGCTGATTACGATGGCCTATTTCACAATCGAATACTTATATTTCGTATGACTTAAGTCATGTCATCCATTCAAACTTCAAAACCAAAAGTTCTTATAATTAATTGTTAAGCTACAGATGTAGATCCAACATTGGGCTGTTTGAGAAACAGTTTTTTGAAGAACTTTTTAATCAAAAATAGCTTTTTTGACCAAGATTAGATGTTTGACCAAGTAAAAAAAATTAATTCGGGTGTTTGGTGAAAAAACTTTTTAAAAGGGTTTTTTGGATCTAAAAAGCTTATTTGAAAAAGCTAATTCCATGAGATTTTTGAAAGATTTTTTTTTGAAGAATTAACTTTTTGTCTTACAACTTATCGCAAACAGCTAATTTTACCAAATAGTTTTTCAACAAACAGCTAATTTAAACTTGTATATCATTGTACTATATTATGGACTCATTTATTGTTTATATATTCAAATTGAGTTGAACAGACTTTACCCTCTCAACTCTAGAGTGTACATCATTCTCCTATCAAAGAAGAATAAGGCCTCCATACAAACCAAAAAAAAAAAAAAGAAGAAGAAAAAGAAGCAGAATTCATCTCACACTCAACAAAATGCACTCAGGCGAGATGACGAGTACCCAATGCTCAAGTTACCCCCAGAATGCCTGGCAAGTTGAAGTCCACGCCCTACTTGATGCTCCGCCTCATGCACAACTTCTCGGCCTTTGCGTCCTCCTTGGCTCCTTCCTTGCTTCCGCCCGCTTTCCTCTTACTGCATTCTACATGTAAGCTTTCCCATTAACTTAATCGTATACTGACTCAAATATTAGAGGCTCGATCTAAGGGATCTACACTGGAGCTTGAGTTATTTGCGAGGATATCCGAAAGTGGAGCTAGGAACAGGCAAAAACAAACCAATAGACCTTTGTATTTGATCATCAGGGTCTCCATTGTTGAGATTTGTCCCAAATTACTTCGACTATTTTGGAAACAATTAAACTGTTTCCTTTTTTTTAGATTGTTGTCTAGCACCCAAGACTCATATTGTGTGGTTACATATCTTCCATTTTATGAAAATTATATTGTTTTCATATATTTAAAAAGAAGAACTTTTCCTGTTTGGAAAGTTAGTGCTTGGTAACCCAAACATATGTTTGTGATTAGGGTTACTCCTTAGTATCTTTGAGACTTCTCGACAAAGACTAGGAGTGTACCCTGGAATGCCTAGCAAGCTGAAGTCTACGCCCTACATGCTCCGCCTCATGCACAACTTCTCAGCCTTTATCTCCTCCTTGGCTCCTTCATTGTTACCGTCAGCCAATTTCCTTAAAATTCGCCCCCCTTGTACTGCATTCTACATGTAAGTTTTCCCCTGAACTTAATCGTGTACTGACTCATGCATCAGAGGCTCGATCCAGGGGATCTACACTAGGGCTTGAGTTATTTGCGAGGATGTTCGAAAGCGGATCCAAGAATAGGCAACAAACAAAGTGACATACCTTTTCATCTAATCATCAAGGTCTCCATTGTTGGGATTTGTCCCAAATTACTTTGCCGATTTTGGAAAATAATTAAACTGTATACTTTTGAGATTGTTGTCTGGCACCCAAGACTCAGTGTATGGTCAGGTATCTTCTATTTTATGAAAATTATATTGTTTTCATATATTTAAGAGGGAGATATTTTCCTCCTTGAAAAGTTTGTGCTTGGTGACAAGACATATGTTTGTGATTAGAGTTACTCTTTGATATCTTTGGGACTTCTTGATAAATACTAGATTATTCCACCTAGTTTTGGGTGAGCCTTGGGAGCCCTTTGTGGGCGTTTGGTGTGACCTTTATGCCCCTCATGGGCATTTATAGATTTGCTAATTTTTTTATCCAATTTTGAGTGTTTTCCATTGTGGACGAGAGGAGAGTTCAATGATTTTGAGAGTTTGTGTGCGCGAGTTGATATCTCTTTGGTTGATCCTTGGTGTTGAGATTATTCGATGTACTCTATCTCAATTAGTAGATTTGTTTTGCTCATCGCCACCTGTGATTTTTTTTCCTGCTTATGTTTTCCACGTTAAATTATTGTCTCCTATTTAGTGTTGATTTTGTTTTACTTGTTCTCGATTGTTTGTCATCATATTTGCTTCTGCTAACCAATTGCTCGGATTTATCCTTGGACCCTAACAAGTGGCACCAGAACAATTTTTATTTAACATCAATGAAAACACTCGTTCTATCCTTGAGTGGAAACAGTATATTTGTTATGATAACATACATTTTTTGCGTAATACTAACATATATATGAATCTATGAAAAAGTAAATACAAATTAAGATTTTAAAAATAATGAAAATGAGGGTGAACAGAAGAAATGTACAGCAAGCTATGAATTTGAAAGAGACTGGCATCCAACCACGTACAATGTTGATGAAACTCTAGATACTGCTCCCTCTATTTTAATAGTAAAATGTAAAATGATGTCTAACAAATGATAGCAAAAACACAACTCCTTAGGAAAGTATAACAAAATCCTAATCAAAGGCCTGTCCTCCCCTTGCTTTATAGTAAATCAAGGGAAGTACCTAATTTCCTTTTTGAAAGTCACAATATACATCAATATCAAAATACTAATTACTTTTTGCAAATGTCCATCTTATAAATTTCAATAATTTTCACACAAAATATAAATATATAATTTGTTTGAATTAGTTATTGGATGGGACCCACTGCATATGAATTGGACTCTTATTATCACCTTGCTTTGCTTAATTGCCACCCATAAATTAATTTCCCCATCTTGGAGAAAATTGATGCTCAGTAGAAAGAAATTCAAGAATTATATTTTTGAAAACGAAATTTCCAAAAATATCAAGAGGCAGGCCACCTAGCAGTCACGTTAACCTCCTTTTCTGGCGCTTTCCAGTCATCCTGCTTTTCCATGGACTCATAAAACGTATGTTCTTCAACTCCGTTTCTCTCATTCTTTCTTTCTTAATCTTAATCAGTATTAACCATTTATTAGTATTACTATTTTGATTTTCGTATACAAATTACTGTAAATTTCTCAATTGGGTTCCTTACATATTCCAATGATGGGATAGGCCAAGAATCAACATATATATTTTAGCAGAAATATTACTTTCCTCTCTCTCTCTCTCACTCTGTGTAAGTTGCTTCCTCGCCTTGATGAAAATTCTGGGGTCCGGGTCACAGCATCGTGGTCGAGTAAGTATTTTCAAAAATACTTTTGGGTGTACTTTGTTTGATCAAATGGGTTCTTTCTTTCAACTTATTAGAGCTTTTCTTATTGAGCAATTGCAATTTGTAATTTGCCCACTTGGGTCTTGCAGCTTTGTTTGTCTGCTAATACTTGTCTATACTTCAGATTAGTCTTCCTTGCTATTCTTTGCATGCGGCTGATGCAGTTTTTAATTGATTAGTAACTGCTCTAAGCTTTGATAACTGCAATTTTTAAGGTTACCTACATCTAATTTTGTCTTCTTCCCTCCCCCTCCTGTACTGAGATCAGAAATAATTGTGCTTTACGATGTGGGTATTCTGCAATTTGTACATAATTGTGTTTGTTTGATGTGGGTAATCTGTATTTAGTTCAGTTTAGGGTTCAGAGTTGACCAAGTTTTTTGATATGTGATTAGGTTTACTCTTTTCTTTTGCTTGGCATAGACTTTTGACATACTGTTTCCTTTTTGTTAAAGAGGTGAAATTCAGTGATTTGAAGCGATTAGCTCTTTGTTTGGGTTCAGACTGTCAAGTCAAAGATGGGTATATATTTGAGTACGCCCAAGACTGAGAAGTTCTCGGAGGATGGCGAAAACAGCAGGGTTCGATATGGGTTGTCCTCGATGCAAGGTTGGCGTGCAACCATGGAAGATGCTGTGAGTATCTTATCTTTTTGGATCCATATGTAAATGAGTTTGATTTGGTAGATAGTCATCTCTCTTGTTTGTAAGAATCTTTTTGTGATTCATGGATTTTAAACTATAAAGGTGGGTTTAATTAGTCAACAGTCTGTCATGAATATATACCATCTTGAGTAAGCAAGAGATGATGGTGGTAAACATGATCTAGATCCTCTACTAATGGAAAACAATATTTTGAATCAGATAAGATTGTGAATTTGATTCTCAACTCTTCTCCTGTTGCATTTGTTTTTGGCTACGTTCCCCTATCACTGTTCTGCTTATTTTTCTACAGTGCTGAAAACTCCTTCATTGAGTTTGTGTAGCATTTTTAAGCAGCAAGAATCTGCTACCTGCATACAACATTGTGGGGGCTTTTCCTGAAAAATCTGTATCACTTGTTTCATCAATCTGCGGCTTCAATGACCTTTTATTGTGCATGCTCGATGCTTCCTGAAAATCGTTAGTTTCTCCATAGTTCCTGATAGAATGTGCAGAGACCACTCTGTAGATACTATCATCATGTTTGCGGTTCCTTCCTTTGCAGTGTGTGGCATCTAGCTTAAGTTATTACTTCTAATTTCAGGTTGTAATCTATCCATATTTAGTCATCCATAACAACAGGGCATCTGTATGTTTAGTTTACATTGTTGTTATATTGCTCACAGTAAAGCAGGTTTGATGTTTCTTTGGGTTTGTAGCAACTTGAAAATCTTGTTTATGAAGCTTTCTGTTGGTAGATAATCATTCAAGAAAGTTGTGATATGATGGATGGATTGCTCTCTTTGTCTGCCTCATTGCCTTTTTTCACCTGAAAACTTTCCCTTCTTACCTATCCCTGGGCTCGGAAACCCAATGCGGTTAATCCACATGACAATTCCTGTTGGCACTAGTATTTGGAAACTTCTTGCATCTCCTGACTTCCTGCTTACTTTCACCCTGCATTATTTAGCATGTGAAGTTGATGTATGGTGAGGTGAGATATATTTCCTGATACTGTGCAATGGATCTGCCATCTTTCTCATTGGAGAGTCTGGTAACTTGAATTTGCATCTATATATTTATGAGTCATTTCTGGCGAAAGTCTTTTTCTTCTTGTTAGATGTTATACTGAGTTTGTAATTTGTTTTTCTAGCATGCTGCATTTCCTGATCTGGATGATTCTACTTCATTCTTCGGTGTTTATGATGGTCATGGAGGTAAGCATGGGAAATTTTTGTTTTGAAAAAACGTACTTTTATTTGTTCTTAACGCCAATCTCAACATGGTTGTTATGGAGTTCTGTCGAAAAAGAGATGCTACTGTGGTGAATTTTTTGTTGGTGGTGTCGTTGGCTGGGGGTTTTTATTGTCCATCTTTTGTTCATGCATAGTTGCTCACTTGACGATCTGCAGAGATCAATGGTTCAGGTTTTTCATGACTTGCACATAAACTGGGGAAATTAGACCCAGGACTAAATTAGTGACCCCAGAAACCAAATCTGGCAGAGATCTGGAATAAGGCCACCCAATTTTGATCCAAATCCTAATTGATTAGACCCCAACTGAACCATTTTGGAAATTTCTTCACTTAAAGTGATTGTCGTTTCTTGACAAGCTTATGGCACAAACTGATAGTAATACCTGAACTTGACTAGAACTCGAAGTGATTACACGAGGAAACAAGTTCATTTATTTCGACATTCTGGTCATCTTGTCCCACTTTTCAATTTTTGCATGGTAAAGGTCATATTCAGGAACTAGGAGTTCTGTGCTTAGATGATCTTGTTTCAGGCATTGCTTTATGTGATATGTGTAATAGACATAATGGAACATGGTTGTATTTGTATTAAAACCTTTGCTTCAAATCTAAGATTGTAGGCACTTAAGTACTTAACGAATTTCAAATATGGGGTGAAATAAAAATCTCTCTCCCCAATTTATAGTTGTTATGGCCAAGGCTTCCTACATATTACCGCCACCCCCCCCCCCAACGCACCAGGCTGGAGGAAAGGAAAAAAGGGAGACGCCCTATGTAAGCGTTATTTCAGGGTATTGATTTTGTTGGATTGTGTATTATCTGGAAGTTGATCTTATTTGGTTGATTTATTGTCATTTGTCAGTTTTCAGTGCTCATGGTAATCTTTTGATCCTGCAGGCAAGGTGGTTGCCAAGTTCTGTGCAAAGTACCTTCATCAACAGTTGCTTAAGAGCGATGCATATTCAGCTGGAGACATAGGAACAGCTCTCCAAAAGGCATTTTTTAGGTGATTCTATGTTTGGGTCATTTAAATCATCTGTCCCTCTTGCTTACTATAGCTCAGTAGTTTTCCGTGTGCATGATTTGCAACATATTTAGACATAGCAAATGTTATTAAAATGATCAAGTTACCCTGCATGTAACTGTATGTTCTTGAAGTTATGTAGAAGTAAAACATAAGCATGTACATGCAGAAGATGAATAAGATCGATCCCTTTATATGATTTGAACAGTTTCGGTGGAGAGAATTTCAAATTTTAACTTCTGTTGGTGGTACTGTCATTTATCAGCAAATAACCGTTAGATAAAATGTTTGGGAGACCTAGGGTTAAAATTTGAAATAACCCCTACTTAATTGGAGATGGTTGCCTACTGTGGTCATAAATGGTGAAAAGCTACTGTGGATTAAGACCAAAACACAATAAATGGGTCCTTAGTCAAGAGAATAAATATGTCCTTGGTCTTCTGTGGTTTCACTGAATTGCTTATGCTTGTATCCTAAACATCTTTTGGCCGGACGAAGACTTGGATGTAAGGTGTAGTAGCAGACTAGGAGCGCCTCTGTATTCTTTATTTTTTTGGCGATTAGCGGCCTAATGAATTTACTTTTGATGTTTCAAATATGCCCCGCAAGAGAAGAGGGGGTGGGGTTGAACAAGGCATGTTGAAGTCTACTTGAATATGCTGTGTGACATGTAGAATATTGGCCAGCAGAAAGCCGAGGTTGTGTGACTTGTAGAATTTTGGCCAGCAAAAAGCCGGATGTCCATTGCATGGCTACCTATCGTACATAGTTTTCTTCTATGGTGAAGACTTGAGAATGGGGGTGGTTGTTTGCTTTGTTCCACTTCTTCATTTTAGAGGACAAGATTTATGGACTTTTGTTTATTTCATTGTTCTGATAAGAGCCCTTAAAAAAAGGCAGGAAGGAAAAGGGGGAAAAAAAAGATATCTGATGGAGACAGGCTAGCATAGAAACTAGAACATTACTGTATCATCTGTCGGTCTCTGGTTACTATGGTCCCCTAATTTTGTTTGGTGATCCTGTCTCTCTCAAGTCTATTGGTGCCACTGTAATACCAAAGCAAACAAAAGGTGCAGATGCTTGGAGACCATCATACAAGGTAAAGGGATGTTGGCGATAACATTGCTCATCATATAACTATATAAGGGTTAAAAAATAGACGAGTTTATCTAAAATTTTGCATATCGTGGAGGTCCTGGTTAAGCTAAAAGGGATTCTGTACTGCATGGTTGTTAGGTCACCAGTGTTGTATGAGGAAAATATTGGCCAAGTAAAAATTTCAAGCCTAAAAAATGGTGGTTTCCAAAATGAGGATGACATAGTAGATGTGTGACTATAGTTTTAAACAAGAGGAGGAATGAAGTTATAAGGTGGAGTGTTCTCCATACAGAATAAGATGTGGAAAGCAAGGCTCCTATTGTTCTGATGTGTGAAGAGGAGGCTGCCAAACACATTGGCTTGGCAGTGTGTGAAAGGATTAGGATTTTGCATGATAAGAGAGGGAGAAGAATAACTTAGAATAATTGCAGGGAGGTTATCATATTGGATTTTGGTCACTTGCAACTTATCGAGGACATGCCCCTAGGCAGAAGTCCTTGAAGGTCTAGTATTAGGGTCGGTAACTTAGAGAATAACTCCATACATGTCGTTTTCCCTTAGGTTCCTGTATCCTGTTATTTAGGTGTTTCTGGCAAACATGTAGGAGTTTTTCGTGTTTATTTGCACAATTTTTACTCAAAATCTGGTATTATGTGACCTAACTGTGGTATGAGTTCCGATCGTGATGCTGCTTTCTTCATATGAGCTTAATCTAGGGTTTTTATTACTTCTGTATTTGTAACTCATCACAGTCATTAATTTTTCATTAGTCCTTGAATTCAAATGTTCCTAAATTACTAGTATTGTTTGCTACATACTGTTGCTATCTTATTCTTTTCTGCTTCTATTGTTGTGGGTTTTAGTATGCAAAAAGTAGTAAAAATTATTGTTTTGTTTCTGGAATTGGCTTCTGTGGTTCCAAGGGTAAGGCTGCCTATATTTAGCAGACCATGCTGAGGTGATAAATGTTTTTGTGTTTTTTTTTTTTTGGAGGGGGGGTAAGGAAGGAGGTGTTGGTGGCATTCTTGTTGCAGTCATGTTTTCTCTCTTTCTTTTGATATTTTATTGATAAATGCTTAACTCTTGCAGAATGGATGAGATGATGCGTGGACAAAGAGGGTGGAGAGAATTAGCCATTCTGGGTGATAAAATAAACAAATTCACTGGAATGATAGAAGGATTAATATGGTCACCAAGGAGTGGTGATGGCAATCACCATGATGATAATTGGGCCTTTGAGGATGTGGGTTCTCGTATTGGACTTTTAGCTCTAGTTTGATATAGTGTGCAGATGTTAGTTTGCTTTCTTTTTATATTCTGCTAATACCTGATAAGCCTAAATTGATCTCCTTTTTCTATTGTTTTCTCCATTTAGAGAACATAGCCAGTATTGGGTGGTAAGTTGAAAACATAGGTTGCTCTCTGATCATACATTGACATGATTCCCGTCGGTTTAACCGTTTAATCTTGTTTGGCTCCTATAGGATCTGAAACAGTGAAGTTTAGAAAATGTTCTGCATGTTTCTTGGGTAATATACTAATATCTGTGCATTTCACTTTTTTCTTGTTTTGTTTCTCCAGTTTCGAGCTTCATTTGTTCGTTTGTTTTACCTTTCTGCTTTTATTGAATGTTGGTTCATGAACAGATCAATTATAGTCTTGTCACATTCTTTTTATTTGTAATTTTGTATTTGTGAATTGCTGAAATTGGCATTCATGGGCTACCTGAATGCCATATATGTTTGTTTTGTGATGTAGCAAATTGTCTCTAGCAAATCATGGATTTAGCATTGTGCAAATTTGGAAGCCTTTATGGGCAAAACAATACAATGAAGAAAAAGTATCCTGATATGCACAGTACCAAGGTTCTAGGATCTGAGTGTGAAATCGTTCGGATGCATATCTTACCATGCTGAATTGCTCTATAACTTTGTTTTGAAGTTTTTCAGCCTATAAAGAATGCTTCAGTATCAGATTATCACAATTTTCCTGAAATAATGCTCATGCGATTGGTTTTTTAACCAGGGTCCTCACTCTGACTTTGCTGGTCCAACTTCTGGAAGCACTGCTTGTGTTGCGGTTCTTAGAGGCAACCAACTTGTCGTTGCTAATGCTGGTGATTCTCGTTGTGTGATTTCGAGAAAGGGCCAGGTATTTTGGATAATATGCCCATTTTATTTCGGCAGCTAAATGCAACTTAAACTAACATGCAGTTTGGGATCTTTAGTTGTGTATGGTTATACTCAACTACCTCAAGTTCTGGAACCAAATCGCTTTGTACATGCAGGCTTATAACCTATCTAGAGACCACAAACCTGAACTGGAGGCTGAAAGAGAACGGATATTAAAAGCTGGCGGGTTCATCCATGCTGGACGAGTAAATGGCACTCTAAATCTTGCAAGAGCTATAGGTACTTAGCTTCTGCTTCTGGATCACATCTTCTATGACTTTTTTTTTTAATTAAAAAAATCCTTTCATGGTAGTTTGAGAATTCAGATTGAACATAGCTTTGATGTAGGTACTCTTAGAGCAATTCCTACAAAGGATAGGGTTTCCTCACACAAAATCTGCCCTTGGGCTCCATAAACGAAAAGACTTCCATGCATTCAACTAACTCGATTTTAATTTTAATAATCATTCATAGTTTTATATCACCCCTCACCCAAGGGGGTTCATGTAGCTAAAGACCAGTTAACTTTAGGAAACTGAAATATTTTTAAAGCTGGGGAAAAAAAGGATAAAGACATCTAACCTAAAATATTTCTAACATATTTGGAAACTGAACCTTAGAAATACTGATTGATTATCATTATCTCGGCAACTCTAAAATATGCTATAGTAAGTCCAAAAGCAATAAGAAACATATTAAATTGTAGTAACTTCTGAAAGTTGAATGATTCATGACACTCCTATGCTCAGCTTCCTTTAATTCTTGTCTTGCATCAAGCTTACAAGGTTTTCTTTTTGCGTAAAACGTTAGGACTGTACTTGATTGCTCTGGCGTGACCAGAATTCTGGTATACATAAGTAAAAGTTTCAATGAGTGTGATATAGTTCACCATGGACAGGTGACATGGAATTCAAGCAGAACAAATTCCTGCCTGTTGAAAAGCAAATTGTAACAGCAAACCCTGACATAAATACGGTTGGTATCTTGGTCTTTGGGATGTTTGCATGCACGGATTTTTTTTAAAAGTAAAATTAATATCTGCGTTATATGATTAATTTCTACCTATCTTTGGCGCATAATGTCCACTTCGTTTATTAGCTTTCTGACATGTCAGTTTCAATCCCCCTTTTATTTTTCCTGATTTCTTTAATAGGTTGAACTTTGTGAAGATGATGATTTTATTGTGCTAGCCTGTGATGGCGTATGGTAAGTGCTTCAGGCCTTCCCTCAGTATCCACAGGAGTTTGGTTTCAGGATCATCGATTTTGACAATACGTGCAGTTATGTATTATGACTTCTGTATGTCTTGTTTTGTCCAAACGTTGTTTTGTCTTGATTGCTGAATGCTTATCCTGTTTTCAATGTGGTGTTTTTTTTTTTCTTCCCACATTTGGTTTATGTGCATTGTGTGTTCTTCGACCATGTTTTTCTCAGAAACTTGGAAAATTTTGGGTGCTTATGTCAACATGCTTTGAGATAAAAACTCTCTACTTGATGCATTAGAATGTCCAAGAGGTTTTGATTGGTTATGACTTATGGTTTATTGCTCTTTTTTCTTTTGATCTTGGAATGTATAATAATTTATTGTTCTGCATGGTTGGTTGGTCTTCTTTCCTGGCACTTTTGGAGTGTTTACTTCTGTGCCCTCCTTTTCCTTCAACTTATCGCAAGGACTCATTCTTTGGTTTGTTGATAGGGACTGCATGTCAAGCCAGCAGCTTGTTGACTTCGTTCATGAACAATTGAGCACAGTAAGTGTGCAAACCCTTTTTCTATACCAAAATTTCAAGTAAGCTATGGGTTCTTAAAATTTCAACCCCACTTGCAGAGTAGTCTAACACCGAATGATGTGCACTACCTAGTGCTTATTGCTCTTGAGAGGCAAAGTGGCAAGTGGTAGCTCCTTGTACTCATTATTGTTTTCAAAATATCCTCCCTTTGGAGCTCACAATAACAATTAGGGTGATGATACGTGTCTTCTTGCAAGACATTCTTAAATGTCTTATTTTAACTCAAATTAATATGTTTTTATGAGTTTAAATCACCAAATTTTTAATAATTACAACATATTATAAGTTATAAAACTTTAACACTCGTCGATTACGCTAACAAATACAAATTGGCACTCTAACCGGATCAACTACATCTGCAATGGCATATCACATATGTAATTTTATAAATGTGAAAGATTATGTATAAAATGATGTTTTACGCAATTTATAAATTTTGACATCCTTCTACTATTCAATCATATCATTTTTTTTTTCCAATTTAATATGTGTAATATACAATTTAAATGAAAACAAGATACTTAAAAAGTATCTTGTAGCAAGACACTTATCATTTTGCTAACAATTAATTCTCTTAAATGCCGATCGCCATCACTTTGCTCGTGAGTCAGTAGTGGATTACCTCTCTCAGTATACATCCAGTTTCATAGTTCCATTTAGTCAAATTTCCATTGTTATTAGTTTTTAACAACACATCAGCCTCTGCATCACCTCGACCCCCCTTTTTTTTCCCTAGGCCAGTGACCTCACCTGTAGTACCAACAGCAGTTGCTCTATATTTAATTTAGAGCAAAACATCCAAATAGTCCTTGGTTAGCAGCACCGTAAAAGTGAAGTTTCGTTTCTTGTCCTTCAATAAGCATCTTGTATTCCACAAAAGTAGGGGACGACATAATTCTTACATGAAGGCCATCTTGTCCAACTTTCAAGCATTAAAATATATTTCAGGTGTGGATGATTATCATAATTTATTCCCAAGTTATCATAGGATTCCTGTACTCGAAAATGTGCACTTTCCCAAACCCAGAGAGCGGATGGAACTCGAGTGCTACTCATTGGAGCAAATTCTTTTTTCGGCATACTTGTTCCAGCTGATGTACGTTGTACTATATTCTCATTAGATGATGCACACTAGCAAGCAGCCTTCCTGGTGCTATGTTGTAGTCCACTACCCCTTGGTCGTCCTCCCAACTCCCAACCCTTCTTCCGCAGCAAACCCCAGATCTAAAGCCTTGTTTGCTTCTTCAAAAATCCTCTCCCCCCTGCCTAGCAGCGTCCCCCCCCCCCCCCCCGGTGGAGTGGCCCAGGTGGCCTTATCCCAAAACAAAAAGGAAAAAAAGAGAACGCCTCTTTGCAGGCAACCATACCAATGGCCTCCCGACCCTTCTGCCTGCATCAATCTTAGTTCTAAGTTCAGAGTCTAAGCCCTGATTTCCTCCCTTGGTTCATCCGACACTGCCTAACCCCACTGGCCTGATTTTCCATTATTGGCGCATCACTGACCATTGCCTAAGTGCATGTTGCCACTCTGTGCTTGAAACTGTCTCTACTGGAATTTCTTTTATAAAACAAAAGAAAAGAAAAACAAGTAGGATAAAAGGCATCAAATCAAGGGGGTGGCAATAATAAAAAAAGGCAGAGTAAGTAGGAGAGAATTTTGGCGCTGGTGAAGATGAAAGGGTGAGGGGAGGGAAATAACAATAGGTCAGGATTCTGGTTGTCATTTTTGTATGGTGTAAAATGTTATAAATCAGGTGAGGAGTGCACCTTGTAACTTGTAAGGTAGTCCTGTGTCCATTGTTGAATTTGCCTGGAAGTCTAAAGGGATATTTTGGCAAGATTTGTGTTGGTTCAGAAAGCAGCCTACTGAGAAGGCACTGTTTATGATTTGCGTGGTTTGAATAATGACATTTTGCATCACTGTGTAGGAAACCAAGCTCTCAATAGTATGTGAGAGAGTACTTGACCGGTGTTTGGCCCCCTCCACTGCTGGGGGTGAAGGTTGCGACAACATGACCATGATTTTAGTTCAATTCAAGAAACCCCTGCAGAATGGTGCTGTTTCTTCCGACCGAGAGCCATCACCCTCTGGGTCTGAAAACCCAACAGGTCCTGAAGAGAAAACCCAACAGGAACCAGAAGAACACACAGAATCAAGCTAATGTAAAAAGTGTAACACGAAGGAAAGAATCTGTTTTTCATGGTTCTGGATCCCATGTTGATTTGATTTTTCAACTCATCCTGTAAATGGAGGTGTTATTCAACACAAACATGGGTCGGACCATTAGTTGAAAATGCTTACTTGCTTCAGTGCATATTTGTATTGTAAAAATACCGGAGCTTTTATAGGATGTACAGGGTTTCGTTCAGGCTTTGACAAATCTTGAACCACTTTAGCTAATGCTTCCTTCGCAGATTCCTTTTTGGTTGCTTCTGTTATTGCGGTAGATTACTTTTAGAAAAGTGGCTGAAGATTTTCATGGCCTGCCGTGATATTTGCCATTTTTAATTTCTTATCAGACCATTAAAGTGTCCATTTCAACTGTCTCCACTTTCAATGCAATTGTAAACTATCAACCTATTGGATCCCTCTAGTTTATGCTTGCCTATGAGAAGCAAAAAGACTTCACTAATTAAATTAACTTAAGCCCTGTTCTTTTCATCATTAAATCTCAATTTTAGAATTTTAATTCACTTTAATTCATTTCACCAATTTTCATAAAAAAATATCCTCTTTAACTCAATTCAACCCACTTTTTACTATTTTAATCAATTTATATCTATCATACAAAGAAAAATTAACCCATTTGAACTAACTTTAATCTATTTCAATTAACTTTAGCCCACTTTAATAAAAAAATATTCACTTTAACCTATTTTAATTCACTTCTATCAATTTTATCCAATTTTATTTATTTATTAACCTATATTTTTCAAAGAAAAGAACATCTCCTTAATTTTCATGTGATGTTTTTACTAAACTCAGTTGAGTACACCTAAGACGTACCAATCCTCGCAAAGAGAAAGAGCAATTATTCTTAAAAAGGTGTCAAAGGTGCACTCAGTTGCTAAAAACGGAGCAAGTTACAGAATCTGTCAGTGAAAGGTCTACAAGAAGTCAACAACGCAGGTAACCATGCTTTGGTTTGTACTATGTAGTGAAATGACAATCTCACAGACACAGCATTTGCATGGAAAAAAAGGAGACTAACCCCAAAAAAAAAAATCAAAAAAAAAAGAGGAAAACTAAAAAAACAGAAATTCTACTTGTACTAACACCAATGGCTGTATTTCTATGAAAGAAGAACAAATTCGAGAATACTATTATGCTTTAAAGCGGTGTAAAAGGGTTGGAAAAAAAAAAAGGAAAATTCCTCATGCACTTCCCCTCTGATAAAAAGGGAACTCTTTCTTCTCCTGCGCCCTTCATCAATTTCTCAGTTGCCCACATTCCAATTCCTCTCTCTCTCTCTCTCTCTCTCTCTCTCTGATGGAAGACAAGGTTCCACAAGATAACATCAGAAAGAAAGACACTGCAACAAGTATTACAGTCTTTACTGATCATATAGAACAATGTCAAGGTTGGTCTTTCTTTTTCTTTTTTTTTTTTTTGGTTCTTTCCTCCCTTCTCCCCCTCTAAAACCCCAAAACCCAAATACCTAGACATTGAATCTTTTGCTATTGTTATTGATTTTTAATTTTAATTTTGTGGGTTCCTGTTTCCAGGGGAATTCCTTGCCTACAACCCAGAAGCAAAGATTGTTCAAGGGGTTTCCTCTATTGATCATTCTTTGCGTATGAAATCTGGGGTTTTGGGTTCTATTGAGCCTGATTCTGAGGGAAAGTTGCTGAATTTCGGCAATTCGGTTGAGAAGTTTGGAGAAAATATGGAATCGACGGGTGGTTCTATTGTTGGGGTTGATGAATTCTTACAAAATGATCAACACCCAGATGAGAAAATTGTGTTTGAAAGTGGGGAGGAACACAAAGTGCAAGATGTGGTCATGGAAAGTGTACCATTGGAAGAGAACTTAGGTTCTTCTATTGCTGAAACTGCAGAGAAATCCATGGTTGAATTAAGTGGACAACAGGTATTGTTTGTTTACAACTGTCGTTCAAGTTGCAGTGTTATTTTCTGTAGTACCAATTTTGGAGTACATGATGTAGGTGTAAATGGTATTAGTAATGGTTAGGTATGTGATGAAATTGGTGAAATGAGAGTGCAAGATGTCGTTTATTTGGTAGAATAAAGAAGGGAATCAACTGATTTTATTTTTATTTTTTTTTTGGTTTGGGTATTAGTGGTGTTATGACTTCTGCTAATTTGTCCTAGAAAAGGATTTAATTCGAACATTGGCCGAATAGGACTAGATTAGAGGGGTATATGCTTCTTGCTGGACTTACAAGAGTCAATCCTAGGAATCATAGATTAATTTTTCTGATTAACCATTTTGATAAGTTTATTGAACCATAAAGCCACAAGGTATGTTCAAAGGACTCTGCCAGTATAGTAGTATGAGTATATTGTAACGTGTTTTTCTGACGTGTGCTTATCTCGTAGTGTGTGTCTGAGTACCCCTTATGGATTGTTGGCTTGGATGTGCAGGACCTCGTCATACAAACAAATTCGTAACTATGTTTTCACTACCATGTTTATACTTGCAATCGTGATTACTGCAAACTATATCATCATGGCTGCATTATGAGGTTGATTTCATTACATTGCATCCAAACAAACACCACATTAGTGATACAGTTATCTTGAATGGTTGTTACCAAAGTCATCTAGTATGATCGTCAGCAAATATTGGCCATATTGCAGGTATTGAGTTAGACCTAGGCACTTCAGTCTTGTGACCCTATTAGGTTTACCATAATGCACTGTTCATGTTTCTGCCCTACTTTCAAGGCATTAGGCAATGGGATTTTCTGCTAAAAATCTGCTACAATTTCTGTTCTTTATATATGTGCCTGATACCACCATGCCTGTATCTTGGAGCAACCCTTATATCCTATATAACCATATCGTTTAAGGGGGTCGCTCTGCAATTTGACATTATGTTGTAGGTACTGTTAACATAAATTTTCAACGTAATTATTTCTAATGTCATCAAATCTGTTGGGCCTATGACAATGTCCTATGAAGGATAAGGTTGTCTAAATCTTGACCTCACTGGATCCCATTGCAACAGTAACCATTATGGGTAGTGCTCCATTGATAGAGCTAATCAATTGAGATGAACAGACACATCTTTGTGTTTGATTCTTTTGGTTATCAATGTTTGTATTTATAGTACGGAAATATTTGACATATACTTCATTCTCAGTTTACATTTTTGTTGTCTCTATCAGTGCTTGCAGGCTATGACCACTGCAGGTATTTGTGGCATGAAAAGGAAAGCTGAGACATTAGAAGCGATCAATGAAGAGGCAGCTTCATTGACCCCAGGGGCGGATGAGTTGCCAAGGAAGTGGTATTGCTCCTTATGTGAAGTTTCGACTACATCTGAAGGGACTCTGAATCATCATATGCAAGGCAAAAAGCACAAAGCAAAAGAAGCAAAATCTAAATCTAATGGAGCTACCAGCATCACCAGCATGGACAGTAATTCATGCGATAACTCCCTTCAACCTGGGTGTCCCACTAATGACACGGGCTTAGTGGGAGAGCAAACCCCAGTTGCCCAGAAATGGCATTGCTCGCTCTGTCTAGTGTCCGCCACTTCTGAGGAGTTGCTGAAATCTCATCTCCAAGGAAAGAAGCACAAGGCTAAGGAGGCTAGGCTTGGAGTCGACCAAAAAACTGGCAATGCGAATGGCACTGAAAATGTGAAGAGTGAGGCAATGACAAAATGGTACTGCTCTTTGTGCCAAGTATATGCTGCATCTGAGAAAAACTTGCAGGATCATCTGCAAGGAAAGAAGCACCAGACTAAGGAGGGAGGCAAAAACCTACCCATGGATAAGCAGGAAACAACTTGCAATACCATTGCTATGATGGGGGAAAAGTCCAAAAATGAGCAAGAAATGAAAGGTGTTAGCATAGAGAAGAGTAGCAGTGTTGATCAAAACCAAGCGATGGGGGGGAATATCAGGAAGTGTTGGCATTGCAAAATGTGCAATGTACGGACACATGATGAGGCATTGATGGATGCTCACAGGAAGAGCAATAAGCATAAGGAAACACTTAGGGAGAATTGCGGGGGTGTCATTGTTGTGTCGACAATAATGGTGAAGGAAGGAGTAGAAGATGGGAAAGTTGCCAAAGAATAAGCAAATTGTGAGCTAGCAAGCGGCGACAAAAGTGATTGTTGGTTGATATTTGCTTTGTAAGGTAGATTAGGACTGATTAGGATTTACTGGCATCCAAAAAGTAGGGTTAAGTTGTCCTTCCTATATATGTGACTGAAATGTAGTATAAAGACAGCACACTGCACACCCTTGGGACTCTCCCTATTTTTCACTTCTTATGGCTATTAAATGACCAAATGAGTAGG
The DNA here is from genome assembly GCA_029747015.1 of Carnegiea gigantea. Lineage (NCBI taxonomy): Eukaryota > Viridiplantae > Streptophyta > Magnoliopsida > Caryophyllales > Cactaceae > Carnegiea > Carnegiea gigantea. The sequence continues at coordinate 115,323 of JAKOGI010000816.1, read as the reverse complement.
AGTCTGACAAAATCTTCGTCAGTACTAAATGCTTTGTTTTCATTGATTTTCAAGGGTTTCATCAGCAAGGTGTAGCTCTTACAGTAGAAAGGAGAACTATCATTTGTTGATGTATTAGTATGAGTAAAGAACAGTTTTTAGGTTTCTGATTCTTGTCAGTTTGTGTTATATGAATGGGTTATTTGGTAAATCGTGTATGGCATATAGACATGTCAATTTATGTCTTAAAGTTTGGTGTGCAATTATTCTAGTCATCTGGACGTGTTGGGTCATTCCAATTGTGTTGTGACTCATGATCTTCAACTGTTTTTCGTGTGTAATTGATGGGGACAAAGAAAAGAGAATCTTCGAAAAAATTCAACATATGATTAGTTTCTGATCTTTCCCAGAACTTCGCTTCGAAATTACAATAAGTAGATCAATCATTGTGAACATTTCTGTGGCCATTTTCCCTTCAAATTCCACAATTTGGACCTATTTAATTTTGAATCATATTATAAACCCTTGATAAACCCATTAATTTAATTTGGACCGACGTTGCCTTTTGGGTCCAAATCGAGTTGACCTCCTTCTGAGTCCTTATTTTTTCCTTATTTCTTTTTTCTTTTGGGAGTTACTCTTAACACCCTTCACTTGAGTGGATGCCACATACTGAATTTCAACTTACATCAATCCATCACTAATTCGGTATTCTCCTCAACACGGCTAAGTAAAAATTTACATGGGGAAAAAAGAATGAAGATTGCCCAAACCATTCCCTATCTGCAAGTGCTTCAGAATCCTAACCAGATATCCAACCAAGACCCGACGATCTAAATAGGAGATTCATCATACTAAGTTCATTGACATCGAAAAATGAAGATTATACTCTATAAGCTTTTTTGCTGAAAACACATACACTAGTAATCAAGAAATGAATGATTCACTATTATAAGATAATAGAATGCTGTTCTTCTACACAAACCCTAGCACTCTAAGATGGTGTAAAAACACTTAGACCTTCAAAGCCACCTGGTCTTGCCAAGTAATTTTCCTTTTCTCCGCTCGTTTCCCATTTGGAAATAAACTCTTGGGCTTCTTCCCTATTCTCAAGGGTTCAAAACCAATCTCTTCCTTACCACCAACACCCTGCATATATGTGAGACATAGAACTCAGACCATATCACAAAGGAAGGAGTTTGTTTAAGCATGCAACAAGGTTGCACTGAATATGTAGATCATGAAGAAATTCACCGAGTAGTCAGAGAAACATACCGAATTCCAAGCAGACCCAATTATAGGCAGTGAATTTTGGATTATGGGTTCACTAGTACTGGCATATCTTCCACTTGGTCCTGCATCATATTTTGCATCTGGCTTCTGCGGTTGGACAAAATCTTGCTGTTCTGAATTCTGCGATTGCATCTTCAATAGGAACTTACGTCTTTGCCTCAGGAATCTGATATGAGATGAAACATGATAGAAGATATAAATCTTAGCTGATGTTTCTTATTTGGCAATCACAACAGATGAACGACACCTGCTCCATTAGTATGTTTCTTACAGAAAATATCTAACCTAATCAGTAATCACCTACTTACGGAATAAAGGGCACCACAGGGTTAAAAGATTGGATGGTTTGTCAACTCTGAAAATGACCACAGCTTTTGCTCCCTTCTCGTTTATCTTTTCCCCTTTTTTCTTTAGGATCAAGTGACGCAACGGCTAGTATAAGCAAGATTAAAATGCAATCTAGGACTTTACTAGTTCAGCTAGCAAACCGCAGGATTTGCTGCTACTTCTAAACACAACCATTCATCAAGACATACATCAATCAAACTGCTTGTAGCACAATGGTTAAGGCTATTCTTGGGGTGTCAAACCCATATTCTGGGATCAACTCTTTGGGGGAGAAGTTGTGGGTGAAAAGGGCCTTGTCATTCACGGTCAGGACTTATGTCTGATCTGGTACTAGTACCCCCCGGCTCTCATGTAGTCCCACCCAGCACCAGCCATCGGTATACCTTTCATATGGGCCTAGCGGGATGCACAGCTTACCTCGCCCCAAAAAGCACATCATCAAGATATATATTTGCTATTCACGAAAGTAACAAATCGACTCCACAATTACCACATCTGTCGGACTAAGCAACAAGTGTCCAATATAGCATACACGTATGCATCCATCCAAATATCAAAGCCAACCATTCTCAACTATTATCTGAAAACGTCTGTCCATTTTTAATAAAAGAAGAAGCATCAAGTGTCTATAACCTTATGGGAATGTTGCCTAGTCTGAAGAGTGCGACTGTGCGAGTGTAGTTGCACAATCAAACAAAAGCTTTCCAAAGAATAGTACCTGATCTCATCCAAAAGGGTCTGTTTTCTTTCCTTAGCTTCCTTTAGCTTCCTCTTCTTTGAAACACACTCCTATAATTGAAAAACACAAAGAACTCGTCTATTCAATCTTACCATACAAGAATCAACTTACAATCTTTCCATTCTCAAAAACCAAGGAGAAAATTCTCACAACTTTTAGCGCAAAGATTATACCAATTTTGTCATCCAGAATCAAGACCAACAAAATCCTACTTTTATCAAATTCCCAGTCTAAAAATTCACAAATTTTATTCATCAACGACAACCATACAAATATTGACATGAAACACACCCCCCCCCCCCCCCCCAAAAAAAAAAAGCAAGAACACTACCCTCGTCAATTTAAATTCAAATTTTCAAGCTACTATAGTTAAAACATCATCCCTATTCCCATACATCAAATTTACAGTGTAAGATTCACAAAATTCATTCATCGACTATACAAATACTGACACAAGAACTTGCTCAATCACAGACCTGCCCTCGCTCCTAACAACCCCCCCCCCCCAAAATGGCAATTTAAATTCAAATTTTCTCACAAGCTACGACAGTCAAGAAATAAACATCCCAATTCCATACATCAACAAATCAAAATTGGAACACAATCAAACTGAGGGAAGCTTTAAAAAATTGGGGAAAATTCCAAGAAACCTTTTGCAAGACTAGGTATTCCTGCAGTAGAACCTGATGCTTTTCCCTGAATTTAGCCTCCTCATCAACAGAATTCGATCTTCGTGAAGCCATGAAAACCCTTTTGACCCTTTTCCCTCAATCACATGCCCATCAACCCAAATTCCCCAAAAATCAAACAAAAATACCCAAATCTAAGAAATCAAAACCACGAGACAGGAGAGAGATAGGGGAACAAAAAGGGATAAGGTTTCAAAGATGAGGCAACAAAAGGAGAGAGAAAGAACGACAGACGTAGGCACAGGCAGAGAGAGACAGAAGGGTTGAGGCGTGAAAAGGGTTAATAAGGAGAGAAGGGCTTTCTCTTTCTCTCCCTGGCTCTGTGTGGAACATTGAATGGAAGAGTTGGAAAACCCCAAAAAGGGCCCCGGGAAGAAATTGAGAAAAGGCGAAGTCTGAGTTGGTTTGGTGGCTTCCTATGATGAAGATGGAAGGAAATGGGGGGCAGCATTGTGGCGGTCGCAGCAAAAAAACACAAGGGTATTTCTGGGAAAGAGAAAGAGAAAGAGAAAGAGAAAGATGAGAGCTTTGAGGACATCAGAAGACATTGGCCATGTTTTGCCCCCCTTCCAATTTCCATCCATCTAGCTATTCTTCTCACCTTTTTTTTCCCTTCAAATTTTTGTGGGCAAGTTTTCTTCCCCCATAAAAATTCCTCCCCTTTGCTGTTTTGGTCCAATAAGGAAGCTGGGGGCCATGCCAGCCCTAATCTAGAGGGAGAAAGAGGGAAGGGGAGTTTCTAGAAGACAGAGAAAGAAGAGAAGAAGTACTTGGTTTGGTGAACAGTGGGCTGAGGTGGGGATTTAAAAAAAAAAAAAAAGGGTGGTAGAGAAGAGGATGGATAAATATGGGCATGTATGTATGAATTTTACGATATTGAATCTTTTTCTGGTTGGTGTCAGGGCTGCATTAAAAAAGCTTTCAAGCACCCCACCTAAAAATGTATGATTTTGTCATGGCCATGGTTGAATTTAAAAGAGGGAGTGAATTTACGAAACTGCCCTTTGGCTGTAGGGTCAATGTTTGAATGAATCTAATCTAAGCATCTACCCAAGGAAAATGCTGTCATGGGGGTGTACAGCGTACTGTGTTTGCAGCATCCATCAGGCCCTGTTTTTTGCTTTTTGTTTTAAAAAAAAGAAAACAACTCCACAACTCCACCTATTAACTCTTATTATGCTCTTTTTTTTTTTGGGGGGGGGGGGGGCGGGGGGGATCTATATACACCATAACTGTTGTTGGAAAAAATCTGATGAATGATGATTGCCATTTTAATTATCCCTAAATAAATAGTCACTTAGTTTTAATCAGTTCTCATAATTAGTCACAAATTTCCTCAAGCATAATCATTAGATTATTCAACTGCATTGTAAAATTTTGTTAATGTTTAATCACTTTCAGGTCTTTTAATTGACTTCTTCCATTGATTTTTTGAGTTCACCACAGCATACCGTTTCCTTCTATAGATACAGATAATTTAGCTACCTTCACATCAATAATTTCTTAAATAGGAGGTGTCATTGCAACATCAACATTAGTAAGTATTGTGACTGATATTTGAAGCTAAATGTCTAATTTGGCTCGTGATTTAAGTATCATGTATTTAGCTATGGAGCATCAAAGTTTTATGTTTTTATGTGCTCACAAGACAAAAACGTGTGAAATCTATGTGGAAGAGAAATGGTGATCTCTTAAAATCCTAATTGCAAGAGACTAGGGATTTCTAACTACATACCATATTTGCGTAAACAATAAGATCAGGTTAGAAATTTGTAATTTCTGAAATCAAAAATCAGTATCTTATACTTACCAATGCACATTGGCAAGTCTAAGTACTTATTATGATCACTTATCTCTTACATGTTAACAAACAGTGAGTTGAACCCTTACCCTTGTTCATGCTATTACTGAAGAACAATTCTGATTTTTCAAAATTTGCTTGCTGTTGGAGAGTCTTTCGTAAGTTCGGAGTACATCATGTAATGCAACAACCTCCTTTTGTATGAGTATCATGGCTGCAAGCCTGCAAAGTTGTCATCCATGAAGAATAACTGTCGAATATCCAAGGGCACATAATAAAATTTAAGCCTGTGTAACTTTTTTCCGTGTACACTTATGTAGCGGTTGATTGAAAGTAATGCAATCACTATGTAATGGAATTAATCATGTGATGCAATTGTTAGTGTAATGAAATGGGATAATAATCGCATTATAATGTTTGGTTATAAAATTTTTACAACTGTAATGAAATGAATTCATTTACAAACAATACTTGATTTTACACGTAACGTAAAGTACTTGCAATTAAATTTGCATTTTAGTTTTGCCTATTTTAGTTATTTGTAATTTTGTTGATAACTATTATCCAATATCTTATCATCATAATTACAATATTTCACATAAGACTTACTTCACTATATTTCTTCTAGATTACAGTAATATAATATTGTTCAAGTTTACCAAGTAGAGAGATGACGACGACGACGATGATGATGATGTGAGGGGGAGAAAGAGACATGATGTCTAGAACGTACAAAAATGCAGTTATAATAATACGATCATAGTTTAGGTTAAACTTTATCTAATATGGAGAGGAGAGAGGAGTGAGGGGCGCTTCAAACTTTAAAAAAAATGGGGTCAAACTAATAAGAGAGGGGAAGTAGAGAAGAAACAATGGAGAGAAGAGGGAGAAAATTTTCAAATATAATAGCTTATAGTTGAATTTTCAAATGTAATACCTTATAGTTGGGTAGACTTTGATGTAAAGGTATGCAATCATAATTGTTTAGGAAAAGTCAAGTAATTGTAATTACATAGATTAAGGTAAATATAATTACAATGCAATCTTGATTACATTTCTTAATGGTAACCAAACATGATAATAGAATCACTATTATCATTTTGATTGCATTACTGATTCGGTTACATAGAGCCAAACAGGCTATTAATGTAATAAGGCAAATAGCCCTTCATACACAAGCAAGACAAGATACGATGAAAGTGGATAAGCTCGGAGTACCTTATCAAGTCTAAACAACCACACCACTTTCCAATTGATTTGGGAAGAAAATGTGATCGTTCATAAGCAACGACTGAATTCATACATTCGGGAACCCTATTTGTTGCATGAAAAACTTCAAATAGAACTGCTTCAGTTTACCTTGCTGATATAATCATGATCTCCATCCAACCACTCCTTCCAGCTTTTTTCTTTCCCAAAAAGTGAAAAGTATAATAATTCATTAAAATATCGTCAAACATCAATCTTCATTAAAAAATATCGTCTGTTTCATATCCACAAATCTAGGAAGAATCACCTGAAGCATGTTTGTCATTACCTTCGATATTAGTTTGTAGATAACATTGTGCAAGCTAATAGGTGAGATTGTTATCTTAATAAACTTACCATATGATATTTTTCAAAAAAGAAAAAACAAATTTGAAGATAAATTGGGACATTATTGGTACAAACTAGGAGAAAAGGGGTGAGGTAAGGCCTTAAGACTACCAATTGTCCCAAATGCTCTCCTCATTGGTACTTACAACCTAAAAAGGTTTTGAAAAATTCCGCAACTTCATTCCATTCCAACCAGAACTAAAAGCACTAGTCTCTCTCTATCGCTGCCGCCCATTCACTCCCAGCACCACCCAAATCCCCTAAAAGCCTCTCGTACTCATCGACACCTGTTCGAACAAGACGATTACTCGAAAATTCCACTGGGGTAGAACCCTCCTCGAACCCTAGATTTGTAGAGAGAGAAAGACTTATAGTTAGAGAGAGAATGCAGGTGGAGAACGAGAGCAGCACGGTTGTGCCGGATAGAGTGATGGAAGGGGTGAGAGGAACGCTGATCAATATAGATGAACTCAAATCTAACTTTGATGAATTCATTTCTCTCTCCTCTGACCCTGAAGTTCTCGCTGAGTTGCCCCCTCTTGAACGAGCTCAGTCTCTTCTATTGCTTGCTAAAACTACTTGTGTTTTGTTGTCTGGTAATTCATTTAATCCCTATTTGACCCCCCTTTTTTCTTTCAAAATGTTCCAATTTGATTGTTATTTGTGAATGTAATGGTTAAGTTTTTGCGGGTATGGTTTATTTTGTTGCTGTAGTGAGGCTGAGATGCTCTGGGATTTATCCTGATCACCACCCAATTAAAGGAGAACTTGTATGTATCATCCCTACCCCTCTTGGTTGACTTATGAGTTTAATTTTTTCACTTGTAAACTTTGACATGATGGGTCTTCTTTTTTCAATATAATGGTAACTTTGGTGAAAGTTCTGTTATGAATTCTACTTCAATTTCAAGTTTTTAAAACTGGGCACACTTGCTTATTGTTCTGCATTGTGGTTTTGATTGTCCCTTTATGTGTTATGCTTCCCCCCCCCCCCCCAAAAAAAAATCCCTTTTATTTTTTCTAAAAGATTTGAACATGTTGGTCTCGCTCCATGCATGTCATCCAGCAGGCATGGAAAATCAGGAATCCTTGTTCTTTCCAATCCTCCCTTCATTTTGGGTGTGGGAAAGTTTGTCTTTTCCTTTTATATGCCATAAGGTTTACTCATTTGTCTGTTGTGGTGTCCTTTTGTAGGATAGGTTAAGCCGGTACCAAGAAAAACTTGACCGTTTTGTAGAGTGGAGCAAAGGTATTACTCTGTTGCTTAAACTTTCATGATCATGTGGTTTTACTTGGAAAGTTCTATGCCTTTTGTTTCTGCTCCCATAATGGACTTCATTGCTAAGAAACCTTTAATCATATTCAGTGTATCGTTGGTAGATTATGGTACTGTCTTTAGTGATGCTATTTTGTCTTCCTTTTTTCGAAGCCCCCTTGAAACCTAGTGCGACTTTGAACCCTCAAGCGGCAGCACGTTTTATAGAGCATTCATTGCCTGATCTTACCCCTGGTATGTGGGCAGTCATTTGCTTGATTCTGATAATGTTCTTTTCTTTTTCTTTGGGAATGAATGTGACTTATCTTTGTCTTTCTGAATATTGTAGAGCAGAGACGAAGTATGAGGGCCATCAGTAACAATCAGGAGGGCAGAATGAAGTATTCAGATAGAAATGAAAAGAAGAGGAAATATCAGTGCAGTGAGGCAAAGTCTGTCCGAGAGGCTGCGCAAGAATTTCTGGAGAAAGCAGCTCGTGAACTTCTTGGTGAAAACAATGGGGGCATGAAGGGGCCTCTTGTGCCTCTAGATGCTGCAGATCTGGATGAGGACTGACCTGCAGACTGTGAGTGTGATACTGATCTGGTAGGCATTATCATAATGTTGCCTTTTTTCTCCCCTCTTTTCTTTTCTTTTGTGATAAGATTTACTCTGAAGCAGATTATGTTCCCATAATGCTAGTTAGTGTTCTCCTTTGCTATCAGTGGATTTCCCTGTCTCTGTGATGTTCATGTGTATCTGCTGTGTGTGAACATTCATTTCCATGGAAGTCACGTTTGCGTGGTGGCTGAGATGGGAAAGGATCCTTGATATATCACGATCGCCATGTTAGATTAGTTGCACCTTATACGTTGCTGATTTTGAGGTCTGATTTTCAGCTTTAAGATACTTGCATCGACTATTTTCTTCATATTCTGGAAGAATGGTATTCAAACTCCCTCAAATTTCTTTCATGCCTCCTCTAGTTTTCTGTACATTACTGTACACTTTTCTGCCGATACAGTTCTCTGACACGAACTTTCAACTAGAACAGAGAAACAAAAGCTTGAATGTCTCTGCTACCCAGGGTGGAAACCTCTTATAAATTTATTACTTCCCAGTGGGAATGGAGACATGGATGTGGGCTAAAACCTTATTTCTTCTAAAGTTACAGTGCCATTATTACTGTAGAAGAGTGAGCCTTCCCCTTTTATTAATGCTATTATTCTGGTCTAGGCTTGTCTAAGCAATTGAAGAAGATGATATCTTCATGTTCTTTTTAAGAGAGGATTGGAGGTCCAGTTCAAATTCTTCATGATTTTCGTTTGAATTTAGTTGATCCTACAGATGAAGATCTAGAATTGGGTCATCAAGTTTAGTATATGAGTGAAAAAGACAAATGGAATAGACAGGTGGAAATTGAATATGCGGCACCAAGTATGGTGACCAAGGAGTCAAGGACTTAGGGTTTCTAAGTAGGTCATGATCCTCTCCCACTCCCCCCCTAAAGGCTAGCGTATCCATTTGCTACAACTATGCATGTTTGTATCATCTATAGGTGGCAAAATTGTCATTGATTGTATGTAGCAAATAAAAGGTCCTTCATATTTCTTCCCTTCCCCCCCCCCCCGGGCGGGGAATAAATGCATCCTGATGCATTGTTTTAGATCTTGGCTAATATGAACGCCGTTTCCAGCGTTTTTAAACTCTATATAATGATAGGCAAGGCCTTTATGTATTGAATCATAAATCAATCTTCATTATATCATGGACCTGCCTGCGGCTTAGGGAATGGGCTGTCATGTCTTTTGGCATCAATGTCCAGTATCATGTACATACTGGATTTGGTTTTTAAGGTCTACAACTTGATGCCCTTGGCAACCCCCCCCCCCAAAAAAAGGGAAAAAAACTGTAGTTCATTCCCTGTCATACCTAGGTTCTGAACTCCAATAAATCAATCTTCATTATATCATGTACTTGCCCAGAGCTTATGGCATGGGTTATAATGTCTTTAGGCATCAATGCCCAATGTCACGCACTGGATTAGGTTTTCAAGGTCTACACTTGATGCCCTTGGTACAACTGCGCCCCCCCCCCCCGGGGAAAAAAAGGCGGGGGTAAAACTGTAGTTGATTCCCTATCACACCTAGGTTCTGAACTCCAATCAGAATCCATATTCCAAAATATTGCCTCGCAATGCATGCGAGAGTCAAGTGTGGAAGCATTAGCATTATTTCCTCCATAGAGTTTGTTTATGTTGTACCCTTACATTAAAACAGCCCAAGGCTCAAAAAACCACAGAGGGACCCGGGGTGCGGGCTTTTCAGATGCGAGGTGAACGTTTGCTAAAAAAACACGGGCTTTTCACATACTTAGGCGCGTCTCAGCGTGAGGCTACCAGGTCAGCGTCTCAAAGGGGATGAAGTGCGCCTCAAGGATGCAAGGTTGTATCTTCCCCTGTTTTCTTCTTTTTCTTAGCCTCGACCTTACCTTTTTTAATCTTTTCCTTCCTTGGTAGTTAAATGGTGAGCTACGCTTGTACGATAAGTGTGTGCATTGGAAAATTATGAGGATAAAATAACATATCTTAAGGTTATTTATGATGTTAGTAGTTATATTGATG
>JAKOGI010000816.1:0-97500 GCA_029747015.1 Carnegiea gigantea | reverse complement strand
CAGAAATGCTAACCCTTCTTCGCTATCCTTCTGTAAGTGCTCTTTCCTTCCCTTTCCCAGCAACAGCTTCGTTAGCTTTGCTTGTTTATCCCACTGTAAATTCATTTCTGTTTCTTGGTGTTCTTTCTGCTTAATTTGGTGTTGGGTATCTAGTTGTTTTCTAAATTTCGATGTTGTATACCTGTTATTATATGGGTCATTTGTTTTCTTAGTGAATTCTCTGGATATTTACCCAGAAAGGCGTCAAAATTGCAACTTGATGCTTTAATTTGCAGCTTTGTGAAGGAATTAGTTTTATCCAATTGGTGTTGGGTGATATTTTGGACATATGCATTGTTATTGCTTATATGGATTCTATTTCTGCGAGTGCCTGAATTGGATGCATAGGACTGATGCTTGTTTTGATGGCAACGATCCTACCATGGATTCCTAAAGTGGGGTCAAATGGAGATGTAGTGTGATTATACCTTAACATATTTCATATTCAAATAAGGCAATTCTGACTGTTTCGAACTCCTTTATCATAAATTGTGTAGATATTACTGGCTATGCTCCTAATATTGACTTTAATAACCAAGATGTATCGTGATTCCTGACTAGTTTTCTGCTCTCAGTCTTGATCCTGAATTCATCGTTCGTTAAGAATGTGCAAATGGTACTGTATCTTTGCTGATAGATTTTCCAGGGATTCTGTTTTGGATATAAAGTTGCCCTTTAGTCTCAAGATTTTCTGCTTTTGCTGCAACAGTTGGTAATATAGGTTGCATTTTATAATCTGCATATTTTGGACCCGACTACACCTTTACAGCAAAAACCCGTGCTGCTAGGTTGGCTTTTTGGATGTTGAAATCAATTTTTATTGCAATTAAAGTTGGAAAGGGTGAAACTGTGCCCATTAACGGGAACTTAACCTTGAGGCCTTACTCATTTTATTTGGTGAATGCCAAAGGCCTCTCTAGAAACAATCTTGATGTGCTAGAGGTAAGGTTTTGTGCACCCTGACCTTTCCAGGCTCTACTTGAGGTGTGATCACCACTTGGTATTATGTGAATCTCAAACCGTGGATATATTTTTATATAATCTTTCCAATTTCATGACTATTTGTTACTTGTCTGCTCTTTGAATGTCGCTGGTGTGTTTGTTGTAGTAATGTACGTGTAAAAAGGTGATATGCAATTTTTGGATGCCCTGATGTATGCGCAAACTCATAATCTTCCAATGCTTTGCAGGCAACTTATACCGAAATGGCAGTCCTCTTGTCCACCCTTGTTTATCATGGGCACATGATAAGCCAGGGAGTAGCTCAAGATCAGTACGTGTTTATGGTTTATTTGGAGGGAAAAAGGATGATAAGGATAATGGTGATGATTCATCTTCAAAGGTTGGCTTACTTCTACATTTTGGAATAAATTTCATCCAACTGTCTTGTAGATTGGTACTTAAGTCTATGTGCACAGAGATGTTAAAGGATTATCTCTCTCTTCATACATGTGAATGTTCAACGTTCTGATCCATGGTTTGTAACCATGCCTTAGAATCTGAAAGTTGATTAATTCTTGCTATGGGTGTATGAGGATCCTATATTACTATTGGCAAATTGTAGATTGGTGTGATTAAGCAGGCCCTTTTGAAGGCCCTGATCTAACGTGGCAAGGTCGTTTATCTAGCTGAATGACAGCAGCCCATATTTGGTAGAGCAACCTATATTTGGTTAGTTTCGACCCCCTGTTTTATTCGCGTAACCGTAGTTTTTCATTTAATATTTCCTCAAAAGCCCTCTTCTACAAAATATTTGCACAAAAATCTTGTTTTTGTGGGTCTCGTGGAATCAGCCTCTCTACGGGCAGAGATGCTGGTAGAGGTAAGGCTGCCTACATTTGGATCTCCCCAGACCTTGCGAAAGCGGGACCTACACTGGGAGGTGGTATTGTTGTTGTTGTGTAATAGGATCTCATATGGACAGAATTATGTGAATTAGGATGCATAGCCTCCTCTCCTGTTGTCCTACCTCTTTAATTATACAAGTTGCTCGACATTTGTTCTTAAAGATTGGTTTCTAGTGCTCTCCCTCCAAGGCTAAGTTAATTCTAGTGCGGAACAGCTGGACACGTGTTGTGTCCCTGGCTACCTCCTCTTGATGTTCAGTTCAGAAGATCTTTTTCACTTCAGAACCATTGCAGCCAGTTAGCAGAGGCAACCTGGTGCAGTCTGGTACAACAGACCATACTTCGCCCCTTCCACTAATCTCATGGGTAACGGGGCCCCATTTATTTTTGGGCATTCCCGTATTCAATACCACCCCTGCCCGCAATCATTTGTTTTTCCTGCTGTCTTGTTCAGGTGGGTTAGGGCTTGTTCTCTTCAATTTATACAACAACAACAACAACAACAACAACAACTCCCAGTGTGGGTCCGCTTTCGCGGGGTCTGGGGAGATCTAGTTGTAGGCAATCTTACCCCTACCGGTATTCCTACCCATAGAGAGGTTGATTCCTTAAGACCCACAAAACAGTTCTTTTTTTGGAAAAAGGTTTATAGAGAAAACGATTGCAAACCAAAAACCAAGGAGGAGAAAATGTGCCGGAGAGCAAATAAACAAGGAGCGGAGACATACCTCAATCGACCAGGGGCGCTAGATGCCTCACATCCCAGAACAGCACGACCTGTAGACAAGCACACCAAAATCCAACCCTACCCGCCCCACCCCACCGAAGCTACTACCACCTACGCGGCCGGTCCCCTACAATCAAAGACCTTAATCCTATCCCACCACAACCTCCTATCCTGAGTCATGTCCTCCGTTAGACCGGCAACTCTCAGGTCCTCTCTAACCATTTTCTCTAGGCTCTTCTTCGGTCTACCCCTCCCTCTCTTTCCAGCGGGGGGGACGATCATCTCGCACCTCCGCACTGGAGCGGCCATACTTCTCCTCTTTACGTGGCCGAACTATCTGAGCCTCGATTCCCTCATCTTCTCCTCTATGGGGATCACTTCAACTAAGCTTCTGATTACTCCATTCTTAATTCTGTCCAATCTCGTAAAATCACACATCCACCTGATCATTCTCATCTCAGCTACCATCAACCTTTGGGCCTGCGTCTTCTTTAGAGGCCAACACTCCGATCCATAGAGAACAACCGGTCTAACTACCATCCGATAGACTTTGCCTTTCAATCCTAGGGGCACTCTCTTGTCACACAGTACCCCTGACGCTGACTTCCACTTTTGCCAACCCACTCTTATCCGCCGGCTAATATCCTCGTCAATATCTCCATTTTGCTGGATGATCGAGCCCAGATATTTAAATTTAGCAACCTTTGGTATCACCCTCCCATCCAGAGTGATTTCTCCCCCCTCTTCTATCCTACCACTGAAACAGCAATGGAGGTATTCCGTTTTTGATCTACTTAACCGAAAACCCCTAACTTCCAGCGTATGCCTCCAACTCTCCAACCTTTCATTCACCCCCTGTCTGGTCACATCGATAAGAACGATGTCATCTGCAAATAACATGCACCAAGGCACCTCGTTCTCTTCAATTTATATTGTTTGAATTTATTTTAAACTGAACTTATTCTGAATTTATTTGTTGAACTTATTCTAAACTTATTTGTTGAAGTTATTCTGAATTGAAGATATTCTGAACTTATTAAAAACAAATTTTTGAACTTATTTGCTGAACTTATTCTTAACTTATTTACTGAACGTTATTTTGAACTTATTTGTTGAACTTATTTACTGAACTTATGAACTGAACTTATCTGAACTTATTCTTCAAAAAATAAGTCTAAGAGAACTAAGCCTTACTTGTGTCAATATTGTTAAATTGGTATAGGCTGGAATCTTGGGTAACATGCAAAATCTATATGAGACGGTGAAAAAGGCTCAGATGGTAGTCCAAGTTGAAGCTGTAAAAGTGCAAAAAGAGCTGGCTGCGTATGTGATGATCTATCACAATAGATTTGAAGTATTATTGTTTTTCCTATGTTAATTTAACTGAGAAAAGTTTCGTTTACTGTTGCATTCTATTACACAGGGCAGAGTTTGATGGTTATTGTGAAGGAGAGCTCATTAAGGTATGCCTTTTTTCTTGCAAATCACGAGACAGGACTGCTTGATTGTTTCTTTTTTTCTTTTTTGGCTGATCATTCAAAGTAACCAAAGGAAACCAATTTGCCTGATTAGATGCTTTAGAACACCCCCTCCCCCGGCTGGGCGGCAGGGGTCCTTTATACCTCCAATTCAGGTGCAGTAAAACCATTCGCATTAGATCCTAAATTTGAGGGGGTATAGAGTCTATTTACTGTCTAATAGGGGGAAAAAAACAGTATAGAATAGTTTAGTGAGATATTTTGCAGTAATCTATTATGACCCAAAGCTTAAAAAAATTATCAATACCACCCCTTGAGTTGTATTAATAGTGGACAAAGTTACATTGATCCAAGGGTTGAAATCGTATACTATTTTTTGGATTTGCTTAAGAATTTGCTAGGCTATACCTTTATTAATGAATGTTCTGTTATAGGTGACACTTTCCGGCAATCAACAACCAGTTAGAACAGAGATAACTGAAGCTGCATTGGAACTAGGAGCTGAAGTAAGTCTCTTATACATCTTTATGATTGTTTTCCTTTCATACATGGAACTTCATGCTGAATAACAAATGTTAATGTATATCAGAAACTCTCCCTCTTGGTTACTGAGGCATACAAAGATGCGCACCAGAAAAGTGTGCAGGCAAGAGACCATTGAATGAATCTGTGTTCTATTCTTATATTATTGCACATGATTCACTGGGAGTAATATGTGCTTTGTTCTTTATCAGGCCATGAAAGAGAGAATGAGCAATCTTGCCCAAAGCTTAGGGATGCCACCAGGCCTCAATGAGGGTTTGAAGTAATGCTGTCAGGAAAATACTAACAAGTTTGGAAATTAGGGTATCATTTGATTCATGTGGAAGAGGACTTGATTTTTGCATTCAGCTTTCACTAGAAAGGGTTTATTGTATACATTAGACAGCAAGCAATGGAATATCCCTATTCTTTTTTCGAGATCATATTTTGTAAAAATCATAATGCATGAATCTATCTTGTTTGCATTGAAAAGATTATGGCATTTTGGGCAGAGTTGTGAGGGCTATGTTGGAACCAAGAGTTAAGTCTGTCTACATTTGGATTTATTTGGCTTTAGTAGAATCCTATTGTGCTCGCTGTGATGACGTTCAGAAACACAAAATGGACCGCGTTGGATACTCTTAAAGACCTAGAACAGCCCCCCCCCCCTCCCAACAAAAAAAAACCCCAAAAAATTAGAGAGGGTCTTCTGTTAGCTGAAGTGGTTTGGTTTGTGGTCAAAGCTAAATGTCACGTGTACCCTGTAATATTGATGCTTAACCAAACGGGAAGGCGGGGAGTGCCAATGTCATCTAGCCTTTGCCCTGTCATTGGGCTGAATTCGTTCCATGCTTCAAACTGCGGTTCCTTCAGGTGTCATCTAGTGTCTTAATAATAGTTAATAGCCAAAAGTGGATTGTTTTCATGACCTTATCGAGAGGTCATAGGTTGAATTTCCGTCTTCTTGAGGGTCAAGGAGCCACCCCATGTACGTAAGGTTTAAAGTTGAGCAAAGACGAGCGTGTTCACATCTCACAATCAACAACTCTCAGTATGACTTTCACTTTTACGAGATTTGGAGAGATTTAGATGTAGATCGTATTACTTTTACAGGCACTTGTTATATAAAGACATCTCACAATTAATAATGCAAAATTTTCCATGCCGTATTTTGTAGCAAACTTCGCTTTTTGGAGCCTTTTGTAGGGGAACTCCTTCCATGAAGTCGCCCATTGGTGTTTTTTATGAAGGGAGGATTTTCTTTCCCCAAAAAAATATAAAGTTAATCACAATTTCTAAGATTTTCTTTCCAAAAAAATAGAAGATAATGCTCAATAATGATAAATCATTACATTATATTATTAATATTACTTCCAACATTATCAAAAATAATATATTATATTGTAAAATCAATGCACCGATTATAGATAATTTATAATGCATATTCAATCTTCCAATTTTTACTAAACTTTGACAACGAATAAAGACACATAGTCAGATATAATGGTATTGTACATCTTATTTACCATAAAAAACACAATTACTAATATCAAGAGACAATAAAAGAGATTGGGCCGCCATCATTATTATTTATCTATCTACTTGAACCTAAATATAAATATAATTATGGAATATTAGAGATTTTAGATGCAATGCAATATTTCTTTTATGGATTCTATATATAAAAGAAAATACCATTGAAATAAACTACCAAAAGGTTTCAATTTGCCTTCAATTTTCAAAGTACAAGATTTCAAGTAGCGTCAATAACTAACAGTATTAAGATTATGTCACAATTAATACCTATTATTATTGTGATATGTGAAAACTTACAAGATTTTTTGCCCCCAATTTTTAGCATATAGAAGTTTAAGTGAGTATTATGAGAGATCTCATGCATTGCATGAGTCCTTAACACTAGTTTAGAGCGAAAAATATTCAATGGACATCCAAACATGTGTTTCATCTAATAGATATGGATAAAGATAAATGAGTTAAAAATTAATGAATGAGAATGTGAATATCAATTAGGTGAGGCTAAATGGATATAAGGGGGGATGCAGCTTCACCCCCAAATCCCATTTAATGGCTAGGCACAAGAAGACCTTGTTTTACTGTCTTTTGACCTGCGACTTTGACCTAAATTCAGAAACATGCTTGATGTGATGTGGCCATGCTAATGGGACATCTAGGAATATGGAGAGTTTTAAATTAACAGAAATGCGAAACAAAAATTTAGACGTAGATAGATAGCAATAAATAAGTTGCCTCCACGGGTATTTTCTTTGCATTATACGGATCTTCATCATCTGACCATTCCACTTTGCTGTATTTGTCACGCCCTAGTTCTTCCAAATCATACTCTGGTTCATTGTCGTCCATGTCTTTCTCCTTTCAATCTGATTCAAGCAATTCAATCGAAGAGCTTTGAAGGTGCAATAAAACTCGCTAAGAGATTGTTTTAGGCGTTATTGTTTACAAACATCTTGATCTTTACTTCTCATGTTTCTACTTATATATAAGCATTTTTTTTAAAAAAAAAAAATTCTAGATTCCTCTTACATTTGAATTCTGGCTTTCATCCTTCGTCTAGAAGAAGGATGAAGGCGCTAAGTCAGATGCACAATCCAAGCTGCAAGACCACCGAAAGGCATCATCGTCTTGCATGTCTCATATGTAACAACTTTGAATCATGTTCTTTAGTTATTGATTCCTTAACATTCAAAATTTTCTTCGTTTTGATTTGTAACACCCCATATTTGATTTTGGCTATTAGCCTGGACGTGTGATTTTTGTGTTTCTCATATGTGACAGCTTTGAATCATGTTCTCTTATGTGTTTTTGATGGTCATGTTGCCAATTCATATGTGGATTTTGTATGTATAAAGACTAATTACATAAACTACTACTTGTTAGCTCCATTTGAACCCACATTTTATTATCCACCCATAAACAATAACTTTTACAAATTCGAGGTGCACCCTTGATGAGGGGAATCATAATCTGACGAGCAAACTAAAGTCATTATTTTCAAGGATTTCTCATCTTTGAAATTTTTTGTAAAATGTAGTGATTTCAAATCAAATTCATAATTTATAGTTGGAAAAAAATATGCTCTATTTTTCATTTTTGAGTTTTTAAGAAATTATCAAACTTTTAAAAGTTCAAAAATCTAAATACTACTATATATGTTGAACACAAATAATCATCAAATTTGTATGAGGCACAAATTTCAATTCCTTTTCCTTCTTGAGTGAAAATAGCTTAATTTTTGGAAAATAGTTTATGAATTTCAGTGCTGTCTAGGCTTAAAAAAATATAGCACAAGCTAGCACATTGATAGTACATTATTGCAAGAAAAAATTGAGATGGCCTACTTGAACTCAGATTATTGATTTATTTTTTGAATTTTTTTTTTTTTGAAAAACGACATATAAAAACTAATTTAATTCATAACGGCTTGAACTGAATGAATCTTGCCACACCAACAGTGATTGAAGCCAAAAAAGAATAGCAGCTGCTCCAGCAAGCCACGTTTCCAAAATCCAAATAAACATGAAGACACATCTCCGCAACAAACGCGAAACCATGCATGCAAACCAAATAATCAACTCTGTAGATATTAATTAGTTTAATTGATAAAATCTTTAGTTGTCATTATAAGAAATTTGAGTTCAAATATTATCTACATCAGACTTTGTGCTGCACCGCAAAAAAAGGAGTCACTGACCCTGCTCTGTCGAGAACTCTTAGTTAGCCTTCAGCAAAAAAGTGCGTGGAAGAGAGTGTGAGCTAAACTTGGCCTCTTTGAGGGAATCGTGAAGATGGAAGACGGCAAAGAGGAAGAGGGGTGGAGGAAGAACGCGGACACCCACCAGATGAGTCCGGAGGAGGTTAGAGCCGTGGGGGTCGAGGCCTCGAAGCGCCCCCCAAGCCACCATCCCGGGGAGGTCCTTCACCAGCGAGGCCACCTTCCCATCAGCTACCCCACCGTGGCCGCCCTTGCCGGCATCACCATCGCCTCAGTTATGGGGTATGCCGCCTTTTACTCCAAGAAGAACAAGTCCGAGGCCGATGCCCGGGATGCCGCGAGGGTGGCCACCAATGTCACCCCTCCGGAAGACACCAACGTTGCTCCACCAAAGGAAGTCACTGGACGGAGGAAATAGTTTTCCTTTATATTTTTCCTTTATTTGTATGTATTTTTTTCATGCATGCATGTGTAAGCTAAGACACTCCTGTGTACATCCTTATCAAAACATCTATGCGTGGTTCATCACATTTGACTAGTATCGTTTGCTTTTCTGCAGAAAAGTGTTTAGGGAGAAAGGGGGGGTTGTTCAAAGTGCAATAGAGTAACAACGGAGAAATGTAAAACCCAAATTCTAGGGTCATATCTGACAATATCAGACCATACAAAAGAGGCAGGTTTTTTAGTTGAATAGAAGTTTGAGAATCCTGTCATTACAAAAATGAATGAAAGAAAGAAAGAAAAAAATACAAACTCCTTAAGAAATGTATATATCAGAATTGGTCTTTTAATAGTGCTATAGATGTGGATCAATGGATCACCATCCTCTTGCAATTTCTGTGATCTAACATACACAAGAATTAACTAACTCTGAAACAAATTCTGGCTATTTTCTGAGGAGAAAAAAGGGTCAAGATGTTTTTTTCACTGACCTGACTCAGGCCTCGTGATCAATCGATCTTCACAGACGAGTAAATCAGCCTGGTAAACCAGAAGCAAGCATAGAAACCAATGGTGCCTGTAAGCACAAAGAATGCATATGAGGCAATCAGCATGTACCCAAAGTACAAGATTCCTGACACTGGTTTGGTTATTTCGAGCTTGGTGAAGAAGTAGAATGTCGCATAGAGGAAGAGATACAGTGCAGAAGAGCCTGATGTCAGGTAAGATCTCCACCACCAGAGGTAGTCCTCGCTGCACAGCTGGAAGTAGCAAAGCACGATGGTGATCTCCGCACAGGTGACAATGAGGATGATGAAAACGATGAAGAGGAACCCGAAGATGTAGTAGAACTGGTGTAGCCAGATAGAGGTGAGGATGAAGAATAGCTCGATGAAAACAGCCCCAAATGGGAGGATACCTCCGATGAGGATTGAGAAGATGGGGCACATGTACCAGGGTTGCTCTGGGATTTGCCTTGGAATCTTGTTGGTTTTGACTGGGTCTTCGATTGCTTGTTTTCTGAACCCAACGTAGCTACCAACGAAAACAAGGGGCACTGAGATGCCAAACCATAAGCAGATCAAGGCAAACATTGTTCCAAAGGGGACAGCCCCAGATGATTTCTCGCCCCAAATGAGAGCGTTTAAGAAGAAGAATATGACAGCAATGATTCCAGGGAACATGAATGAGGTCCTCAATGCAATTCGTTTCCATTCGGTTCCTTTGAACATTTTGTAGAGCCGAGCAGAGGCATAGCCGGCAAAAACACCCATGAAAACCCAGAGAAAGAGCATGGCAGTCATAAGCCCACCGCGGTTTGAGGGTGAGAGGAACCCAAGAACAGCAAAAAGCATAGTAACAAGCATCATCCCAAAGCACTGAACACCAGTCCCAGCATAGACACACAACAGGTCCGAGTTAGTTGGAGGCCTAAAAATGTCCCCATGGACCAACTTCCAACCCGTTTCTTCCTGGGCTTCCTCCTGAGTCTCGAGTTCATTGTACTTGGAGATATCACGATACAATGTGCGCAGCATGATCATTGCCACCATTCCAGAAAGGAAGAGAACAATCATCAAGGAGTTGACAATCGAAAACCAGTGAATCTGGTCATCACTCATAAGAAGATATGCATCCCATCTAGATGCCCACTTGACCTCACTCTCCTGTACCATAAAAACAGGGAAGGGACTTCTGATAAGTGAACCTCAGTGATGAGTACTCTTGCAAATACATGTGTAGAAATCTGGACCAGAGCTAGAATATGATAGCTTTATGCTGGCAAATTACCTCAAATGAAACATCATATGTAAATATGATTTCTTGCTTCTCATCAACTTCTTGTGGCTTTTCAGAGCTAGTAACCAAGCGTCTAGCATGAGGATCACAGGATGTTAAGCGAGTATTGTCATTCCATTGTCCTTCATATTCGTGCTTGACACTGAAGTCCCCAGGAAAAATATAATTGTAAATAGAAAACCATACATTAAGCTAGCAGCAAAATCAGTCATGAGAAGAAAATACCTGAAAGGCTTGACCTCAAAACCCACAATCCTTGATGTCTCTGTTTGTTGATCTTTATGGTACTTCACAGTAAATGCCAGATGGTTGTGGATGAAGTACTTTTCATCCTTGGTCTGCGGTCAAGATTGAAAAGTTTAAGCAGTAGCGAGAATCAGACACTCTTAACTGTTGTATTATGCTATGAATTGTGGATGCTAAAGTTGCTTGTACTCACTCCAGCATACTGCCCTTTAAGCCCCACATAAAAGCCAAGCTGGTAAACAGGAATTGCATCCTGGTCGCCTCGCCTTATCAGCATAACCAGGGGAAGGTTATCCAGGATCCTGTCACCACATAATGAAGAGCCATCAGAAGAATGCAAACAGGTAAAGAAAATGCTTTGATATGTGCTGTCAAGAGGGAGGAATGAACCTACATATTGACTCGGTATTCATCATCAATTTTCTCTTTAAATTCTTTGGCTGATTTGGCATCAAGTGTTTGCCGGCAAACAATATTACACATTTGTGGTTGCCGCATTTTGAACTGCAAATTATCCTCAGTCAAACACTCTCAGTACCTAGAAATTACGTTGAAGGAGCTTTAGTGCCTTCCAAATCAAGAGCTCAATTAGAAAACTGACCACAAAAGGAGAGTTCTCAATTCTATCACCACGCAGAACTTCACCAAGATTCTCTGCACTGTCAACTATAGTAGGTGGGCGACAATAAGGAAGGGAATAGTACGTGTATGGCAGCTGAGTTTTTATTGAAGTCAGCTTGTTCACTTTCACATACAGTGGATCTCCCTGCATACAAAAACCTAAACATTAATTGCTGTGGGAAAGGTCACCCATCATGCAAAAGGGGATACCCAATAGCAATATACAAGAGACCTCCATATTACAATTTAATGGCACATGCCAAGTTCACCATATGTCATAGATCTTTTTCTCCCAATCCGAATTTATTTAGACGACTTTGCAAATCATAGGGATTGACCAACAAAAGGTAAAGAGAACAAATTAAAAAGATATGAGAAAAGACAATGAAACCTGCCGAAGAGCCAACAGAATGTACAGCGCAATTCAAAGTTCAGAACTAAAAGAGCCTCAGGGCTGAATCAACCGAGAGCATACAAGTCAAAGTGAGGTTGCATCTCAAAAAACAATTAGCACTAGAAGGAAAAGTTCGCTCACTTATCAAACGCATGCTTAAACCTTCTATCCCCATGATGAATGACAAACTTCCACTTATATTTCAACATATGCCTTTCACGCATGGGCCAATCCAAAACTCAACAAAAGGCAAAGGTTGGAAGAAGTAAAATCAAGCAAGTGCAACGTGTTTTTTTTTTTTTTTTTTGATCAAGAAAAGAAGACATCTTAATTCTCTCCTTTGAAACAGTGAACAAGACAACACGAAAGAGGAAACTCTCAAGGTCGACCAAACTAGTGTTGGTTCCCAACTTCAAATATGAAAACTAGTTCTTTCTGGGAGCTTGCATTCAAAGCACATGCAATGATTCGCACATTAAAAAAAAAAAAATATTGCATTTCAATGAAAATTCAAACTATTTGTGCATAATTTTAGCTAAATCACGCGAAAGTCCCAGTGGAATGATCCTAGGCACATTACACTTAGTAAAGCAAGTCTCCCTAATGTAAACACTAAGAGGAGCAAATAGTAGCAAAATCAAAAACCACAGCGCTCACAATTATTAGCTGCTTTTTCAGTTTGGATGTTGTATCAGCCGTCCATAATCTTGTCCAGCATCACTCTCCCTTGGCTGTATCTTTCTCACAGATTCCGACCCTCTTCACTTATCCAAGGATGTTCCGTAATTTTTCTCTTTGAAAGCAGGCTAACTTACTGAACAAAACCATATATGCCATTCATCTCTCTAGCCCAACCCAAATGCTTCACACTGTTTTTTTTTCTTTGCATTACCCTATTGCAGAAGGAAATGAATAGGTACCGCCTTGCAGATACTAACTAACACACATTGCAAGATCAACATCCAACCAAGACCATTTCTATCATTCCTCATCAAAAACCCCATTTCTCAACAGTGACATCAACTCTATCATAATGTAACGTTCAGGTTCTTATCTTTCCTCTAACCACAATGATTGAAATTCTTAGAGCATCTCTTCCACGGACGCAGCTCCAGAATAGTACATCCATCCAAATCACACACACACATTCCCATAAACACTCCATATTTTGAATCTCACCAACAAAAACAGAAATCCCAAAACAATGCACACAACATTTGCGATATCAAATTCTACGTATTTACAACGAACAATCAACAAGTCTGTGTGAATCAAACAAAAGCGTAGCAGATCAAGCATTGCATACGCAACATAAACGCTACATTAACAATAGACATTGCAACAGTCCTTCATTATGAATCAACGAAAACTTCAATTTGCATCAACGATGGAGGAGAGAGATGGAGCTAAACTTACCTTCTCGAAATCCCGAGGAGCGACACCAGGAAGATAGAAGCAATGGCTGCCATGCATGAGAAGGAAGAGAAAGATTGACAACAACGCAGATCTCCGACGAGCATCCATGGCGGTCCTAGAGAGAGAGAGAGAGAGAGAGAGAGAGAGAAGATCCGGGAAATGGAGGTCCTTTCGGTTTATGTAGTCTTTCTGCAATTATAAAGTTAATCAATTTTGTTTACGGTTTATTACAAATAAGTACATTCTAACTATCAATTTGACTTCCTGATTGACCACTCAAAGGTTTGTCCTTGATGAAAATAGAATTCCAACCCTCCAAAATGTTTTTTCTTCTTCTTCTTTTTTTTTAAATAGTCTATTTTCATCAAAGTCAAGCTATTATTGTTTGTTGGATTTATAAAAGAATAAAAGTCTCTCATCACGAATTTTTATTATTTATAAGACTCAATTTTGAATATAACTATCAAACTATTTAAACCAATTTATATTGAAAAATTCCCTTAAAAGATATAAAAACACATTCTTTTTTTTGTGTGTAACTAATGGTGTTGATCAGACCACATTCAAATTGGATAATTGATCTAACTTATATCAAATTTAATTATGAACATCTTAAAATAAAGCATAAATTGAACAACATCTTAACATGAATCAGACAAAATGAATTGAAAACTTTAGAATAAACAAGAATTGAATTGAGAAGCTGGTCTCAATCTGAAATCCAACTCTGCAGTAGATTATTTGAGATAAGTTAAATGGACTGAAAATTACTTTCTCCAAGTGTCCTAATTATATATTTTTTTCCCCTCAAAATGATCCCAATTTGTTACTATATTTTTATACTAGCACTATAAATTCCCTCAAAAAAGGCATTGGAACCTTTGTAACAAAAGCCAAATCTTCATTAATCCTCTGCCTTTGATGCTGCAACTTACAACACAAGATATTGACATATTGTACTACTAAAATATTAGCAATCAATTTTATTGAGAAAAAGAATTACTGATCATGTCAGACGTTTATTATAAAATTTAAATTTAAAATTAATTATACCTTTGTTAAATTGAGCAATACATACATAAATTTAGGGGAAAAAGTCATCTTAAGATTAATTAACAACAATGCTTATTTCATTTCAAAAAACGATGGATATGTATTTCCTATCTCGGGGCTGGTTCGTTTGTCATTGGCCCATCATGCTATGAGGAGTGCGCGTTTGGGCTTCACCCACAGGCCCACCTAAAAAAAGTCTGCAAGTTTCCCCTTTTCTTACACGCAGGAAGCAGTAGCCCAAGCTAAGAAATCGGGGGGGGGGGGGGGTTGGGGGTCGGGCAACTTGGTGTCATCATTAGCACAAATTGTACATTCATCTCTTTTTAGAATATATATTCTAATGTTACACTTCCCAATTGTTGAATTTACAAAAGTTTAAATTAGATATGTACAAGAAGAGAAGAAAAATTGTCAATTTAGTAAGTCAAGTGAGATTACATATTCAAGTTCGGGTTGTAATGAAATTGACTCAACTTGTCAAGTCTTTGAATCAGTTGGGGCTTGAGTCAAACTGAGCTTGAGTGGAGTCTGAATCAACTCGAAAGTATATTGATCAATGTCCGAGTCCAACAAAGCTTAACTCAACTTGGCTTGATTTGGCTGTATTTAACTCAATTAATTCTTTTTCCTTTTATGGATTTGTGTGAAGAGTATGAAATTACCATTAAATCAACAAAATGTATTCAAACTCCTATTTTTGAATCTAATAAAAAAATATAGAATTTAGCATCAATTGCAGTGTTAAATTTGAAAACTTTTAAACAAAAACAAACAAAAAAAGAATGCCAAACCAAACTCTAATTTTAAGCAATGCACATTAGAGTCCGAACATGAACCTAAACTTTATATAAGTAGCAAATTTTGAACTAATTCTACCAAGTTCGGGCTCGACTCGACCCAGTTGTACCTTATTTCAAGCATATTGGTAGTCATTAATATAACCCATGAAACTTACATGTCAGTCCTCGCTGCTTCCCCCCAAACCCCAAAACTCCAATAAATAGTAGAGAATGACTTACTGTACTGACAAAAGTTGTGTTTGATATCAGTGTTTTAACTAGTATTTAGCGTTTGATAAAGTACTCTAGGGCTAACTAAGCGTCCATCAAATCCGTCACAAAATGATGATGATTTGCTTGTGGGATGATTTTGCATGCGCACGCCTCTACATAAATGGGTTCGTTTTCCTTTCAAAACAAACAATAATTGCCTCCTTAGAGCCACACGCACACCCATACACATGGGATCACATCATTTCTCCAGTATGTGTAAATCATTTCTTTCTTTCCTTTTCTTTATTTTTCTTCCTTTAAAAAATTCCTAAGTTAAACATGTGTATGAGAAGGCAAAGGGGAAAGCTCATAACCATCATTAATGTCAGTAGTTTGAAAAAGTTCTGCATTGGGATTAGTCCTAATAACATGGGTTTGCTCATTCATGTGGCCAAGAAAATGGATTGCGCAATTGCTTGAGTCATGGACAATCCCTTTCATCAACTTGTCATAGATATCAATGTATGGCATAGAATATAAATTATATTGCAGGGTAAATCGAAATCAGATGTTCGTAAATTTACTGATGTAATTTATTGAGCCCTTGTACCACAGTTTGATCAGTTGAAAGCTTGAAAACTTTTT
Organism: Carnegiea gigantea; assembly: GCA_029747015.1. NCBI lineage: Eukaryota > Viridiplantae > Streptophyta > Magnoliopsida > Caryophyllales > Cactaceae > Carnegiea > Carnegiea gigantea. The sequence continues at coordinate 81,528 of JAKOGI010000816.1, read as the reverse complement.
CTTGTAAGTAGATTCAATTGGACTTCAAGTTATTAACTGTTCAAGAGGTATAATATGTTATAGCATATGATAGTGTTAATAACATGGGTTTGCTCATTCGATGGACTGGTGATTAAAAATTAAAGTTTCTAGATAATTTGAAATCAACGCATACAAGATGCAAGAGTCATACAAAACAAAGATTACAGTGTCAATAGTTTGAAATTGGCTTCTTTAAAGTGGACTTGATCAGCTAAAGCTTGATTTTTGCTGAATCTAACTTAGCGATGAACTCGGGCTTGTGTTTGACTCCCAAACTTACTCTGCTAAATATAATTGCCGAGTCCCATGAGCATTGCCCCGTGCATTCATACATCTATCAACAACGGTCCAAGGTGATAAAAACATTTTAACACGCACTTCACATTGGCATCCTTGACAGATAAATAATTTGTTCACTATCCATGTGACCCTTCCAGACTGTTAAATTTTATATATCAATTAGACCTTCAATGAATAGTCATACATTTAAGTTCAAATGAGATTCTAATCTGAAACAAATTGTTTATGAGTAAATATACGTGCTCAAACCTTTTAATTTTATCAACGTGGGACAATTCTCATTTTTATACTCTTCGTGCGGGCTCATAAAATACTTTCACAATAAGCAAGAGCTACACTAATAAATCAATAACAGACATGTACAATCCGTCAAGTCTCATGATTGATGTTGATTAAAAGAGCCTGCATATGTTCTGATTCGTGGATCCTCGCCTCATTTTCTAGACTGGATCAAGTGTCAACCCCTACTTAACTTAGCTCAATCCCGAACCAAGATGGGGGGCCAATTTATACAAATAAAAAGAGGCTGTTGCAAAAGGATATGGATGAGGAGGGCATTAAAATTGATGGAACTGGTGAAGAAAAACATTAATACCTACCGGTAATGGTAGAATAGCATGCAGCAGCAGGGGTATTAAATTGCAGTAGGGGAAGAACCCTACGACCTACATGCAAAGGACTCCTACTCCATAACTTAAATGTACGTAGGATTAGCGTCGGGACCAAGCAAGCACACAAACGGCCAAAATACCCACATCCAAGCCATTTAAAAGGTGTAGGCGTTAGAATTGGGGTTGGGTTTTGCCACCCTTCATTACTTGTGTGTGCAGGCTGCTTCTGGGACGAATTTATGGCATCCTTTTATAGCTTGAATTCGTCTCAGATGGATCCCTTTAGAGCATTTGGAACTCTAACCTATCACATCAGTAAAAATTTTACATTTTTAGAACTTGCATTCCATCACTTCTCCAACCCATAGAACTCCAATTTGAGTAACCCAATAAAAAAATTTACCATGGACCCACTTCATAACACACAACATATTTTTTTAATCATATAAAAATTATTTATAAACTCAAAAAAAAGAAAAAAGCAAAAAATAATAAAAAAACAAAGGAGAGAGACCGCGGGGAGAAATGGTTGACCGAGGAGGCCTGCGGGAAGGGGCACGCGTGGCAGGGGCTGCGAGGGGACCGGGTACCCGCCGGGGGGGTGTCCCGCGGGTATGGGCTGCGAATGCCCTTATAGCTTGGTAAGTTCACAAGAACATGTCTTAAGTTGTATGTAAAATTTGACTTAATTATACTCACGTCTCTAATTAGATGATCATATAAGTTTTTTCAATAATATTAGATGATCACATGAGATATCTTAGTAATTGGCGGTTGTCCTACACGATTTGAGGTTACTTTTCATTTTCCATATTTAACTAGCGAAAGATTTTACCCATTGAGTTCAACATGGCATATTATTTCGTGCCAAGTTGACTAACCTTTGTTCAACATGTGATGCAAAAATTCATGAATTTTAAATGGGTTTAACAATTGTAGGCTAATCTACGTCTTTTGTGTCTACTTTGGAGCTAGCAAAATTGTCCAACTCAATTAATCTAAATTTCTCTGACATAAAAAAATCAGATATAATCATAAATTTTTTGTCCGAATTTTAAATTTGAAGATAAACTATTGTTTAGTCTGAACTTGATTTTCATTTGAGTTAGACTTATTCGATATAAAAACAATCGATTATTAGACACATTTCATCAAATTTCAAATAATATCTAACTTCTCAAATCTAAAATTGATCCAAATTCAAACCTTTACCAACCCTTAATTCTTGTTCATGTTGTTTTGCTAATGTCCTCTTAGTTTTTTTTTTTAACCTATGGTTATGACCCCTGACTATGGCGGCATAAGATTAAAATCTTAGATCGCAGAGAGATGGCTTCGTAGTTGTCTTTTGATTGTGGTAGGGTAGGTTTGGTTGTTGTTTTTCGAATGTTGTATTTGTATGCAGGTAGGACTTGTATCTGGGAAGAAATATTGTTTGTCTACGTCTGTTGGCTAAGGTATGGTACCTTCCTTCTCTTTGTTGTACTAATATTTACATAGTTACTGCCCCTGATTTATTAGTACTCATTCGTTCAATTCCGTGATGCTTATCCTTAATTTTGCTCCATAAAACGTGTTCACAAAATCCTTCATCTATAAAATGTTTCCACAAAATCCTTCTCCTATAAAATATTTTCACAAAATCTTATTTTGTGGGTCTCTTGAAATCAACTTCTCAACGGCAGTCATGTCGGCTGAGGTAAAGTTGCCTACATTTGGATCTTCCCAGACCCTGCGAACCACACTGGGAAGTGATGTTGTTGTTATAAACCACGACTAAGGCCATTTATAGCGACTAAAATTCTAGTGAAGCCTCCCTAAGTTCCACACGTGAGTCTTTTTGTTGTTACAACAAGCTTATTTTATGAAATGACATGCATGGAGGATCGTGGCAGAGTTTCTCTATGCATTCCAATTCTTCCTTTATTTTATTATTTTTTATGCTTCAAACTCAATTTTGTTGACTCAAAAAAATGTGTATATTATAAAATGGGTTCATAATAAATATTTTATGTGATGAATCAAATTAGAGTTTTATAGATTGAATGAGCAAAGAAATACATGTTTTGAAAAATAAATTTTTTTTAATGTGATAGGATAGAAAAGGTGGCATTAATTAAGGAAATAAATTAAATTAGTAAAAAAGGGGGCAAAGAAAAGCAAGCTGGCTTTAACGGCATAGAAAAGCAAACTCCTCTGCCTCTCTCTCTGGAACACTCTGTAAATGCAGAGACAACAGACAGCCCCTCCTCCCCTACTCTTCCCTCCCCTACCCCCCCCACCCCCCCGCCCCCCTTCTCTCTCTGCATTTCTTTGCATAAAGTGGTGACGATGAACAGTTGTATATCAATATAGGCTGTGACCAAGAAGGAGGAAAAAGTTGGGAAATTTACTCACAAAATGCAAGCTGATGCTGATACCTGATCATCATATTCATCGTCATTATTACAGCATATCCAAAAAGATCACATTTTTCGGCCTTCTGGGTGGTCTGGAGATCTGGGTGGTTGGAGAATCTCCCTTTTCATAGAATAAGGCTTCAGAAATTTCAGAGCAAGATTGATTAATGGCGATGTGAGGTCGGCCTGGAGTTAATCAAGAATCCATATCTTCTGATTTCGATAGAGAGAGAAACACAGAGGACAGAGATAGGGAGAGATATGGGGTTTGGCGAAAAGGGCATTGAATGACCATTTGAGGAGAAATTTGGAATGCAAGGAATTTTGTAGGGTTTTAGGGTAGATATTTACCCTCTTTATTTGGATATACAAGCTGATATGAAGTTAGGCGAGGTGGGTTTTCGAAGTTTCTGGGTTGTTTTCTCTCTCATTGGTGGTTGGAACTCGTAGGAGGGGAAAAGGAAGGAAAAAACAGAGTAGGGGATTTGGATGGAAGAACACAATGCACTCTTTCTCTCTCTTCTCTTCTTCTTCTTCTTCTTCTTCTGCTTGGTTGAGATTTCTGGTATTTTAGGAAGTTCTGAGTTGAAGATCAGTTCCCTTTTTCCTGGTCAGATTTCAGAGTTCTGAGCTTCTTTCCTTTTAGTGAAAATTAGCTGGTTAAGCGACCATTCTTTATGTGTTTGTTTTAGAGTTGGGGGTTCTGGAAGGGTTTTAGGTTCTGGGTACTTTGTTTCTCTGTAAATTGGGGGTAAAAACACGGGAAAGAAGATGAAGTTTATGAAGCTGGGTTCAAAGCCTGATGCTTTTCAATCTGATGGCACCTCAATCAGGTCAGTTTTTTCACTTTCATTTGCCATTTTGACTCTCCTAAATTTTTGGGGTTTAGCTGGGTTTCCATTTCATTTGGGTTTCATTTACTTTGTTTGTCTTGTTGATGTAAATATTGTGTCTTAAAATGCTGCTACTATGATGATTTGAGTTTCCAAGAAGGCGCATTCTGTGCATTGTCACGCCTGTGTGAGCTCGTTGTATTTGAAATTCTCTGGGTAGTAACAGTGCCAAACTCATAAATAGTTTGTGGGTAGATGTCAGCTGATGAGAATCTCATGCTTCAAGTGGTGTGACTAATAGTTTTTATACCTTGAACGTCAGTTTCTTCCTTTTCTTTCACAAATTTGGGCAGAGAAGTGAAGGATTTTAAAGAAGGAAGAAAGTGAGTGAGCCCCAGCATGGATTTCTGGTTTACTGGTGCAATTGGGAAAGTGGTCCATTCATTGAACTGTTTCCTGTGAAAAAATAGTGGTCCAAAAGCAAGCTTTTTCACGTTGCCTGCTTGATACACACTAATGGTCCTAGTTGTAATTACTCAAGGGGTCTTGTCTATTGTAACTTGTAAGTCGTTGACTCTAGTAAATATATTGATTATGACTCTTTTACCTCTAACCTTTTCAATTATGGGCTTAATGCTTAGGTGGTAATGTCGTAGCTGGAGACTTTTATTTTTTACTGCTTGGTTTAAGTTTTATACCCTTGCCCTATCACCCTAAAGTCTTCTCGAGCCCGAGTGTACCCTTGCTCCATACGGATTTCCCCTTGTCTTGGTGGGATCTACTCCTTTTTTTTGGGGGGGGGGGGGGGGGGTATGAGCACAATTATATGAAGTCATCTAAAGATTCGTAAAATCTAGAAAGGTGGACTTTGGTAGGGGTTTCCATCACTTCAAGCTGATTCGCAAATATCCGGACCAAAGATCAGATCGAGCAAAGCTCCATGGCTTAAAAATTTTCTTTAAATTTGTGAAGTTTTATGTGTAAGGGATAAGACCATTCAATCATATCAAATGAATACAGCCTTTGTACAAGGTCATAGTAGCCTAAAATGCCCTCCCTCCACTGTAATAGGTAAATCACTAGACTATGTCAAGTAACTGATTTGTGTAAATCGATTCTTTGCAGCTTGTCTGCTTTGCAGTCCCTAGTCCATGAAATGTGGCCTGTTTTCGAGTGTTGGGTGAACTAGTCATCAACAAATGCAGTATCCATTTTCTTCCATCACCAGGAGATTGTTCATTGTTGTGGAACTTTCTCCTGTGACCGTCTGATTTGATTGCTTCAATGATTTATTTGTAGGTTGTTTATCATGTTAAAAAAGTTAGCGGAGCTTTTCGGGTTTTTCTTTCTTTGTATTTTGGGATGGATAGCTTTAATGCAAATGATTTTCTGCTGTGGATTGAAAGAATCAATATGTACTGAAGAGTTAGGATTCCTTTCTTTGTGCGTTTCTTTTTCTTTTGTTTGGGGGGGGGGGGGGTACTCACCCACCTATGGGAGAATACCCTGGGTTGGGAGGGAGGTAGGAAAGGAGAGTTGATAAGGGAGAAACCTCCTCCAAAATGCCCCTAATTGGATTCAATCTCCACCCTCAATCGAAGGTTGGTTGAATGCCGCTAGTGCATTTCTTTGTGGTTACGGTGTTCTATTTACAAAAAAGTAGCATTTAGTCAAGTGGTGAAAGCCTGGACTTCTGAATATGGTCCTCATTTTATGTTTAATTTTCTTAGGTTTTGTCAAGATAAGAGTTTACTGGACATTGAAGTGGTGTTTCTGTTAGCATAATATTGAAAATGGACTGTTCTCTGAGCCTGTTAAAGTATTTCTGAGATGAATGCCATGAGACTCAACATATGTGAGTCGGCAGACCAGCAGAGTACCATTTCTTGTGGTCTGTCTTGTCTATCCTCGATTCTAAAATGTTCGCTGCAATTTTGAATGCTATGCATGCATTACAAGGAAATGTGATATATAAGAGGGTAGCAGATCCCAAAGATAATCTGGGTGAATGATTCCCTAGACCTAACAAAATACGAATTATGGTGGGAGGCAGAATTTTACATTCTCTTCTCTTTGCTGGCTCAAGTAGATAACAAAATTCAATATGCTAACTATATATGGGCACATTTGCTTTTGCAGATATGTTTCTTCTGATCTTGCTGCAGATGTTGTTGTATCTGTGGATGATGTGAAATTCCACCTTCACAAGGTATAATATCTGTCTTGATCAAATGAATGATGTTGATGAATGTTTTATGTTTCATGTTTCCCAGAAACTATTGATTGCTCCTTTTGTTTTCCTTGTTAATCTAATGATTGCTCTTTTTGTTCTTCTTTTTTAAAAAAAAAATCCAATTTAAGTCTTGCATTCCTTGCTGCAGTTCCCTCTACTGTCCAAGAGTAGCCGCCTGCAAAAGCTTATAATGAAAGCAGATGAAGAGAGTTCTGAAGAGATTGATTTGATCTGCTTTCCTGGTGGGGCAAAGGCTTTTGAAATTTGTGCCAAGTTCTGCTATGGGATGATAGTCACTCTCAATGCATACAATGTTGCTGCAGCACGTTGTGCTGCTGAATACCTCGAGATGACTGAGGATATTGATAAAGGAAATCTCATATACAAGATAGAGGTTTTCCTCAACTGCTGTATTTTTCGTACTTGGAAAGATTCTATTATTGTCCTTCAAAACACTAAATCTTTACTGCCGTGGTCGGAAGATCTAAAGATTGTCGGGAGATGCATAGACTCCATAGCATCTAAAACCTCTGTGGACCCTACAAAAATCACTTGGTCTTACACCCACAACAGGAAACTGGCGATGACAAACAGAATTGTCGAGCATGAGATATTTGAATCAGTTCCAAAAGATTGGTGGGTTGAAGATATATGCGAGTTGGATATTGATATGTACAAGAGAGTGATGATTGCTGTGAAATCAAACGGAAGAATGGACGGGGCTGTGATTGGGGAAGCTTTGAATACGTTTGCCATTAGATGGTTACCAGATTCTATTGATGCTTTGATTTCTGGTGATCATGTGAAAAGAAACAGGTCCTTAGTCGAAACAATGATATGCTTATTGCCATCGGATAAATCATTAGGCTGTTCTTGTAGCTTCTTATTCAAACTATTAAAAGTTGCCATTCTAGTTGAAGCAGATGACTTGGGAAGGGAAGATTTGATAGGAAAAATTAGCTTGAAGCTGCATGAGGCATCTCTAAAAGACCTGTTACTCCCGGCAAGGCCTCCCAAGACTACAATGTATGATGTTGAGCTGGTGCATTGCATTGTGAAAAGATTTGTAGAGCAGGAAAAAAGTTCCTGGGATGTCAGCGTTTATGGTAAGAATGAAAAGGGTGACACTGATATAGTCTTGAGAGATCAATATTGGTTGAATGTCGGTGGATTGGTCGATGCATATCTTGCAGAGATTGCGTCCGATCCAAACCTGCCCCTGGCTAGCTTCACTGAACTGTCTAGTTTGATACCTGACTCAGCAAGACCAGTCCATGATGGATTGTACGGGGCCATCGACATCTACTTAAAGGTAGGCTTTGAACACTGTTAAACAAGCAGGTCTTACTAGTACAAAATTTTGACCCATTAAGTGATGAGTTTGTGGTCAGAAGTGTGTAGTCTGGATGGCTGTTTCATTGGTTATGATGCTTTGTATGACAATTTTGGTTGTGAGTTGTCAGTATGCATGCTACTGTGTTGTGTAAACGATTGGCAGCTTCATTGCCCTCATGATATTGAGGTTTCTCTTGGAGCTTAGATAGTCGAGAATTGTGGTGGCCAAACATGTCGGCTGACTCATTCTAAGATTGTCCCAACTTTAGAAGAGCCAGTTAAAGAGCAGTTGAGCTTAATTGGGACGTTAATCATGGGTCTGGAGTTTCATTCAGCGTGATCAAGTGCCCAGCCTGAGTAAACGATAAGGTCCAGGCATATTAGTTATCCCTGTTTTACCTCTTGTCAGGAAGGGGAGGGGGGCCGAACTGTCTGGTCTTGCTCTGTTCAGCTTGCTTAAGGGATGAGCTAGCTCAGCTCATAAAGGCTTGGCTGGCCAGCCTGTTGGCTAACAGTATTTGAGAGGAACTGGACTGCAATATCTGATATTAATGGTGGTGAGTAGTGACTAATCTATTGGTTTAAGATAAAGGATGAACGTTTCTTAATTCTAGCTGAGTAGCCTTCGAAAAAGAGGGATGTGATCTGCATTTTGTTTTTTTAGTCTTTACATACCCTGCAGTTAGCAGATACCTTGTAGAAACGGTATGTGTTTTCTGCTTTTGTCTGGAGTATCTACCAAAACCATTATTCCATATGGACGACTGATTAACCTTGTCCGTCTGTTGAACTTGACTGCATAGCACTTTCTTATTTCTGAAAATTTTTGTGTTCTGGTCTGAAATGAAGCGTCAGCTCTAATGCCGGCAATTGTATTGAATATCCACGTGAGTACGTGAGGTCGAGGTAAAAGGGAGACGTCAGCGAAAAATGGATTGAAAGTATTTTGGTTTCATAGTACACAATCATCTTAGGTCTCGTTGTGAAGCCATCACCGTAATATATTAGTAGTGCTCATAATCTCGCTACTATCCCTGCTTAATAGTGTTCTTGGCCTGTTCTAGTTCTTTGTATCATATCTACTACGCTAAGAGTTCTAACTTTGTGCAATGGTGGAGTCATAGTAATTGTGTTGCTTTGCATTTTAGGAACATCCAGATTTGACCAAAGGCGAAAGAAAGCAAATATGTGGCCTGATGGATGTTAAGAAACTCACCATGGATGCGTCGATGCATGCAGCACAAAATGACCGGCTTCCACTCCGAGTGGTAGTCCAAGTGCTCTACTTTGAGCAGGTTAGAACCACAGCTAGAGGACCCCACAACAGTACTTCTCAGAACACCTCAACGTTTACCCCAAGTGAAGAGAAAGACAAGGAAGAACAGGATCAAAGAAACCTTGAAACTTGCAAGTCGTTGAGGAAACAGATGGACAGAATGAAGATCGTCGAAACCAAGGAGTTGCATACACAGCAGAAGATGGCCAAGAAGAACAGTAGGAACAGCCGCAGTGGGATCCAGTTGCTCCCCTCTCGATCGAGGAGAATATTCGACAGATGGTGGGGCATAGGCAAGGGAGGAAATGGGGAGAGCAAGAGCTCGGAGACGAGTTTGAGTTCTCAATCACCACCAACTTCTTTAGTCCCTGGTGATACCAAGTCTTTGGTCTCATCTTCCAGGCATAGGAGGCATTCAATCTCTTAAGTTCGCAGCGTTGAGGGATCGCTCGGATCCGAGTTACCAGATGTTGATTAAACATGGTAAGTGTAAGAACTGGTGGGATCACTTTGTTGTACTTCTGAGGTTTGTGTTGTAATGCCACTTCAGATTGGAAAAGCAGTAGTATAATTTTAAAGGGGAGCTTTCAGTATTTGAACTTACATCTTTCAAGTTTATTTGCTTTTTTTTTGGCCAAAGAAGAATTTTTTGAGCTTGGTATTAAAGATTCTAATCAATACTACCCCCCCCCCCTAAAAAAAAAAAAAACAGACGGAATTAACTAAACAGCCATAGTGTGTTGAAGTAGGACTGAACTTTCTTCAAAAGCAAGGGAATAACCGAGATGTCCTCCGACTCCGAGACCGAGGGGAATGACAACATGGCGCAGCTCTTCTTTCTTCACAACCCCACTCGTAGCACTGCGCTTGTTCAAACGATAAAGAATCCACTCACCTTGTTCTGGACGCTTATCTAGTGTCCTCAGTTGATTCCCACATCAGAAGCGCCTTCCAAACTCATCCATGTTTATATCTGCGTCCATAGCTATATTTGCACCTATATTTGTATCCATATCTGTATCCATATTCGCATTCATATCCATATCTAACGGCGCGATCACATCTGCGATGGGTCGTTCATGAGGGGTTTTGGCCACCAGCCTACGCGACAAGCTGGACGCAGCTGATACATTGTACGTCTCCATGACCCACAAACGTGCCAAAATGCCCAGATGTTGACGGATTCGCTCCCCGGGGCCCCATTTGCCTATATCCATACCCATACTCTCGGCCATTTCTCGGGCCACCTTGGGAGCTATGAGGCGGGCTGGCCCGTGCCATAATATGACTTCAGGTATAGGTATAGGTATCACGCGAAATCCATGAGGAGCAGCCCAGATTAAATGCCAGGATGGCATAGTGCCTGCTTTCACCAACACGATAAGTCCAATGAATCCACCCATTAAAGTCAACGCACCGGTGAGAGAGTCCAGCAACCTTGACCTGGAACCCAGGCGTTTCATATGTGGACCAAGTTCAGTCCCCAAGGGAATAAACCTCAGCCCGCAGTGGTCCAAGGACCCCCAAGATAATAGTGACTTGGACTCTGATATGAAACCAAGGCGCTATGTACGTTCTATGGTTTTAATTTCTCCAGATTCCGCAAAAGCAGGAGCCACAGTAAGAGGTGTACGTGTTGTTGTTGTTGTTCTTAACCAAGGAGCTACGTACGTTCTATGGTTTTAATTTCTAGAAATTGAAAAAGCAAGTATGTTTTTGGGTTTTAGTTTCAAGTATAAATATATAAAAGCAGCCACCCAACTTCCGACGTACATAGAAATCTAATTCTACAAAGCTTTCTAATTTTAAATTTCCATTTGAATCCAATAATTTCTTTTTTTTTTGGGGGCTAATTAAGCACTTTCCTAGTAATTTCTGGTGGAATCTTAATTAATTAATATCTAATTTCCTAAACCCTCAACCTGCTCATTATTCAGTTTCCTTGTGGAGCATCTTCCACGGTATTAAGATAAATTTACCATAAGTGCAGCAATTTTTTCTATATATTTTTTAAAAATTAAAAGTTTCTTGATCCAAAAAAAAAATTAAAAGTTACATTTAGATAAGGTCAAGGAATAAAATTTAAATATAATATTTAATGATATGAAGTATTAATTGCAACATGAAGATTAAATTTGACACTATATTTTTTTTGGGACCTCTATATTTCGAAACCATGAGTGTAAGAACACTCTGGAGTGTTCTATACTTCTATATGTGTGACACCAACATATTTTTTACAAAGAAGAGAATTAATCAACTATTTGAACCGTTGCCATAAAAATCTTTACAAAAAGTCTTACAGGAACAATTTGTCTGACTTTTTAAAATTTAAAAAGAAATAAAACTATGTTTCAATAACCTTGATACCTCAATCTATCTTACTCGAGAATAGCAAATGGTATTTAAATCTTCACAATAAAGTTTTTATTAAAAAAAAAATCTTAGAAAAATACAGCTTTTAAAATTGAAGTTAGGTCTTCAATAACTTTGATACCAAAATCTCTCTTAGTTGAAAAGTAGCAAATTTAAATATGTTTTAGTTTAAGTTAAATTATATTTAGCTAAAATAAAAGAATAAAAAATATATAATGTGAGATGACACAATTTATTGATGTGAAGGTTTTAAGCAATGCGGAGTACTTGTAATCTAAATATTAATGTTACACCATGGTAGTTGCAACGTATAAATTTTTAGGTAATGTTGGGCATTGGGATAGTTGCAAATTGAATGAATGAATAGTTGCAAATCTCAAACACTCCTAACCGTTAAGAGTCTGTTCAGTTCGGCATTTGCTCCACTATAAGTGCTCTCAACCATTTCTAACTGCTAATCGCTTCTAACGCTAATCACAAATTTCAAACACTCTTAACCGTTCTCATTTCGCTCCTAACCGCTTCCAACTGCCTGTAATTGGTCACATTATTTTATAAACACTAATCTAACTGCGCATAATTAATCATAATTATTTCTAATCATTAACCGCTTCTTATAACTGCTGAAACAAACATGTCCTAAAAAAGATAACTTAGCACAGATTTTTGAAAAATCGTAATAAAAACCTTATAGCATTTTTGGAGATGAACACCCCCCGCCAAACCAAAAAAAAAAAAAAAAAATTGCGACAAACAAATTTAACACCCGTTGAGTAATCGGGGTTGCTGAAGCTAAATTGTCGATGAAGATCAGTGAATGAGGATGTAATTTGTACGACTAGCGCTATCTTCACATTAATCGCGGGATTCCCGTCATCAAATTCCAACGAATATTCGGATTTGTATTTTTTATTTTTCTCACTTGCTTCCCAATTTCAACTTCATGATCCATTTTTGGGGGCTGCTGCTGCTAAGGTCTTTCTTTGACTTGGCTCAATTTCTGGGCTCTCAATCAGCTTCTTGCTGCTCTAACACAAACCCGTTATAGAACATCGATTAATATCAAGTGGGCATGAGTTTGATTTTCAAGAAGATGAAGCTTTCGTTGTTGATTTCAGTGTTGATTGTATTTTGCCAGTTGAGTCTTTCTCTCTCCTCTTCGACGCAACAAGCTAAGTGTAAGGCATGGCTGGTTCAGTCAATCCCCACCGATATGCCTCAGCTATCTCTCGTTCCCGGCGTTCTTTCTACAGGTAACTCTCTCTCACGTTTTGCTTCAATTTGAATCTAGTAGTAAGGCAAAGATTTTGACCGATGTAACCAATGGAGGTGGGATGTTTATATTCTTATAGCTACTTCTGTGTTTGAACTTTGAAAAGCTCTGGAAACTGCTTTAAATATAAACACAGTGAGTTTCAGTTTCTTAACTGTTCTAGAGAGAAAAAAGAAGCATTCTTTTGGAATGTTGGAGCATTTGAGATAATGGGTATACGTGCTTTGATTTTGTCTTTTTTTTGACATGATTGATGCAAAAGCAGATTCAAATATGGCAATAACATGGAAGTTGACCCTACCTGTAGTATTTTGATTTTGGATTAAAGCAAAATATCTTACTAAATTGTTCTCTTTTTCTTTTGTTGTGGAGTAGCTGCTAGTGGTTGTCAATGCTTTTTAAAAGTTTACAATCTGATGGTGCTGGTCCTTCTTCAATTCAGGGGTAAAACTATGACCACCAGACTCTCGTAAAACCTTGTCCAAGCAAACTTTGGGAAATTGGTTTGATTGATTCATCAGTTGCGCTTTTTACTAATTTGTAGTTTTCATTATTGGTTGTTTTTGGATCATATCTCACATGGGCTGTACTCTAGAGTTTACAAGTCATGCTCTTTCTTGGTTAGCACTAGCTTTTATGAGCTTTCATGACTAGGATATTTCTGTTTCCTCTTTGTTTGTTCCGGCCATTCTCTTTCTGCAAAGACAGAAAATGTAGCAGTTATGTTCTGTCCTTGCCCATAGTCCTAAAACCGATTGTATACATTGTTTCAGCTGATGTGTTCCGATGGTTAGCTGGGAATTCGACTAAGAGACTGGACATCATGGCGCAATACTGGCAGTTGGTTGCAGAACCTGATGATCCTCGGTCTGGGGATTTTGGGTACTCAAAGGAAGAAATGCAGAGGTTTGGCGCTCAAGAAGGTCTAGATGTATACAAAGCTATTGAAAATGCTGCTGACCGTAACGTCAGAGTAAGGTGTTTGTCTGAGTTTTGATTGTTTTCTTCCTTCTCGGAGAATTGCACCTCGGTACATATCTAAACTCACTGCTGGGTGTGCTTGCTATACTGCTCTATTCTAGGTTTCTGCAGCACTCTGGTGTGTATCCTGATTATACAAAAGAGCCATCTGACGTTGCGTCAGGACGACCAAATGTCAAGAATGTGACATTGTTACTTGGCAACTGGTGGGGATCTGGTATTGTACATGCTAAAGTTTGGATATCAGACCGCCGGGACATGTACATTGGATCAGCCAATAATGATTGGAAATCTCTTACCCAGGTATACTTTTTTCTTGGGGGCCCTGAATAAAAGGATTACAAAGCATCCCCCCCAAACAATCACTACCCAGGTACCTGGGTACTGCATAGATTTACAACGATCATCACCCAGTTATACTGTTAAAAGCTATATTTGGACCTTTTCTTACCTTTGTTGACCTATGTTTCTCCAATGGGAATTTGTCGAACTTCGGCTTGTCATCATATTGCTTTTAAGGGCTGTCATAAGGATGTTCTGATGGTATTCAGTTCACATTCTCATATAAGTGTTTTCTAAATCGCTCCTGAGGCATATGGGATGACAAAACAACCCCCCCCGGGAAAAAATTTAAAAAAAAAAAACAAAGGATAGAGAGAACGGAGCCCCCTTTGAGATGATCTCTCTAGGGTGCGGCCTTTATTGATTGTCTCTTCTGCCTAAGAGGAAAATGTTAACTTGTAAGCTGTCACCATTTTTATATTTTGTTAGGTGAAAGAAGTTGGCATCTATTTTGCTGGTTGTCGAAAAATTGCTAAGATGGTGGAGATCTACTATAATAACTTGTGGACTCTAGCATCACTCAATGCTTCAGAATATACTACAACAGCATGGGATCAGCAATGGCAAATTAATAGAACTGTTCCGTGCTGGTCATACTTTGTTCCTGCAAAAGAAAGATGTCGGTATGGTGTTGCTTGTCTGCTTCATATCTATAATAATTTCTGGTTATGTATAGGTGCACCGGTTGTACGTTGAAGACACTGAACTAAAAGTTTTGACTTTATCTTTGTAAACTTATTCTTCTTTTTGCAGTTTCTCTTTTCTTTTAGGCTGCCAAGATTGTGCCCCTTCGACTTTAGTTTAACAGCCTTTCTAATGGTGCAGATCGCCTCTTCCACACCCCTTTCTTAAGCTTAAATACGTGGCTGACTACCCTACACTGTCAGATCCTTTTATGTTCCAAGTACCCCTTGATACTCCTGGCTACAGCAATGGTACAACTGCATCAAGTTACTCCAGTTATCTCTCATTTGCCCCTCCTGAGGTGATTGAGTGAGCATGCAAATTTTTGCAATTATTGGTGGGATGATGCTTCAAATATTTTTGCAACAGCCAAAAAGATATTTCTTGTTCATTTTCTTGCGGCATTCCAATGGCCCCTTCCATCAGTTTAGGTAATTTGAAACTGTGCATCCATCACACCAGACATGTCTCTCTTGCAGCTCTTGTTTAAAAACTTCCAGACAGATGAACAAGCATGGGTGGATACAATAAAATCTGTTGGTACTAGAGCTGTTGTTAGGATAAATACGATGGATTGGCTGGGTCAATCTCAATATACAAAGCAGACTGTTTACTGGCCTTCACTTTCTTCTGCTATATCAGAGGTATGTCTATTCAACAATGGTTAGACTCTGCCTTTTTGGGCTCTCGGTGGGCATGTGTGTCTTCATTCTATTTTAGCATGAAACAACAAAATCAAAGTCATGGGTAACTGTCGTTTGAGGATGGCTATATCACCTAATGAGAGTTTTTCTCATTGCAACTGATTATCTCATGTGTCCGAAGACCAGCAGATGTTCTTAACACCCCCCCCCCCCCCAAAAAGGCTAATATGCAAAAATCTATCTTGAAATTCGTCGGCTTGTTCCTTTTGCTTTTGCGAAGTAGAGGAAAATATTTTGATGAGACCACACACTATAAAAGATTGATTTGCAAAAACTATGAAACCAATCACTGTCCCCATTCCTATTTTGCACCAGTGTGGGGGAGTCAAATCATGCAATCTTACCTTGTAATTGAATTGCAAAGAGGTGGTTTCCATTAGGCCCTCGATTTGGAAGCCATTGGTTAATAATTATCTCACAACACGGGATAGTCCACTGAGATTCCTATTTTCTTTTAGTCTGCTATAATTCAGAATATGACCATAAATACAGATCGGGTAGATTGGAACAAAGGAACAGATTTTGTGTGACTTGAACTCTTGTTTAGTCTTACACTCGTGCCCTTGAAAATTATGCACAAAATTTCAATATTATTTGTGTTAATTTGTGTAATTTGCCATTAACCTAATACAGGTAGTCTTCTCAAAGAAAGCAACAGTCAAGCTCCTCGTGGCACGATGGTCGCATTTTATCAACAATACAGATGATTACTTGAAGCACCTTCTATACACTAATGTCTTGTGCCATTCATCGAGCCGTAACCACTGCAAAGGCAGGGTAGAAATCAAGTACTATGAGGTACCTGGTTATAATTCAACAGGACCAGCCCTTAGCAAGGGGAGTAGAACGGGGAACACATACCCGGGCTATACAAGGGTAAACCATGGAAAATATGCTGTCAGTGACGTGAGGGCCCACATTGGGACAAGCAATCTCGTATGGGACTATTTCTACACAACAGCTGGGGTCAGCTTTGGTACATACGACACTGCCATTGTTTCCCAACTTCAGCAGATATTTGATGCTGATTGGAACTCGCCATATGCTGTGCCTGTCGAGCCATTGCAAGGTCTTGCCTTCGCAAGCTGATGCAAGAATCCTAGTTGGCAGCAGCAAATAGAAGGGACAGACTATGAGATACGTCCTGAGTTATCGATGTTTGGCTTCTGCCTCGATGTAGCTGTTCTTTCAGAATGGGTTGATCGAGACATTGAACTAGCTTAGCCTCGATGTTTACAGACTATGAGATACGTCCTGAGCTATTGATGTTTGGCTGCTGCCTCAATGTAGCTGTTCTTTCGGAATGGGTTGATCGTGACATTGAACTAGCTTAGCTAGCATAGTCTCAAATAGGGAGTTGGAAGACTTGGTTTCAGATTCATGATCTCTCTTTGTGGTTCCCTTTGGATTGCTTACCCCTTCTAAACAACATGCGCATACTCACACAAATAGACGGCAGGAGGCCACAATTGATTTATATTCAATATGAAACAATGCCCTTTTTAGTATGGACTGTAATATTAATGTGCTGGTGATATATGATTGCATTTGTTACATTTCCTCTTTTGAATAATCGTAATGCCTTTAACATGAACCGTGATTGTCTTTTCTTGAAAACTCATAGTTAAATCTAGCTTATGGTTGCATTGTTGTGGTGTTTGGAAGCTAATTAAATAATGCATTCTCTTTAAGGGTTTTGCTCATCATAAGTAGCTCTTTTTCTCTTGAAGTTTGTGTTGCTTATTAGTGAGTAGTTGTTTTCTAATTAGTTCAAAACGGTACTTTAATAGTTTTAACTGATGCTCTAACCCAGAAAAAAGGTTAGCTGTCTGCCAAAACATTCGTACACAAGTAGGCATTTATAATAAATTTCTGGCAGTCATTTCAAGTTAGTTTGCAAAAGAGTGGTGGGTTTGAGAAGGGTTTTTCAAGAGAATGCAGATGTGTTCGATGCGTTGTGCAAGAACATAAGGAGACAAGTGGGAGAGACCCAGAGCCTGATAATGATTCAGCTTTGGCCATAACTCTGATGAGAGAAGAGAGGGCAGGGCGATGTTCAGGGAGGAGGAGCAAAGATTGCTCAAATCGGTTCGGAAGCATGTTCACATTGTGCATTTAGATGAGATGAAACAGTGCCTGAATAAAGAGAAATCAAGCACTGAGAGGCCAATATACAACATATTGCATGTCCCATCGTTTTTGTAATACTAGATTGTATACCCTGTTATTGATGTATCGAATAGTACATTAGGATTGTTCGTTCTCTTTTTGCCCCATATATTCATTAATACTGAAATCACGTTGCGTCCTTATTTTACATAAATTTCTTTTAGAATGAATGATATATGATAAATTTACTATAATTCCTGAAAAATTTTGGTTTGAAATCTTCCAATCATACAAAACAAATAAAACTTCATTCAATATATTATCAAACCATTGAGAGAACCCACTTGCCCAATCAAGGGGTGAAATTCTCACCTACGTGGAGTGTTCAGGGCATAAATAGATTTGAACCTAGTTAAACAGCTCCTCGAAAAGGTCATCAAACCCTGGAATCTCAAAAATCTATTGGTCATCTTAATTTGCAATTAGGATCACAAGTTGAATGCTAGTAGGCAGCATTATACTAACACAAGGAAATTTTGGATAAGTAAGTTTGATTCTTTTTGCACTCAAGGGCCCCTCTAAATTATATTACTTCTCCAATCTGAAGCAGCATTACAACACAAACCAGTAAATTACAAGAAAGTAGTTCTGCCACTTTTTAAACTTCCATGTTTAATCAACATCTAGTCATCAGGATGCAAGCAACCCCTCAACCCTACTTTCTTTAGGATATTGAATGACTCTTATGCCTTGAAGATGAGCCAGAAGACTTGGTATCACCAGGACTTAAAGAAGTCGGCAGTACTAGTAACTTGCACTTTGTCTATGAGCTCTTGTACCCATTTCCTCCCTTGCCATTCCCCACAATTGGTTGAATATTCTCCTTGATCGAGAGGGGAGCAAATGGGCCCCACTACAGCTGTTCCTGCTGTTCTTCTTGGCCATATTCTGGTTTGTATGCAACTACTTGGTTTCCTGGATCTTCATTTTGTGCATCTGTTTCCTCAAGGACTTGGCAGTCTCTAGGTTTCTTTGATCCCATTCTTCTTCGAATTTCTCTTCATTTAGCTTCAACGATGAGGTGTGTTGAGAAGTACTGCTGTGAGGCCCACCAGCTGCAGTTCTAACCTGCTCGAAGTAGGACATTTGGACTACAAATCACATTTGGACTACGCATCGGAGGGGAGCGGGTCATTTTGTGCTGCCTGCACATTTGCTTCCTTTCGCCCCTGGTCAAGTCCGGATGTTTCTAAAATGCAAAGCAAAAGAATCACTATAAGACCCAACACAATTGCATAAAGTTGCAATTTTTAGCCTAGTAGAGATGATATGAAGGACTAGAACAAGCCAAGAACACTATCAAGCAGGAAGAAAATAGGCAGCGACATTATGAGCAGAGAGCACTACTTCCATATCAAGGTGATGGCTGAATACCTGATAGTGAACTCCAAAACCAAAATACTTGCAATCCATTTTTTGCTGAAGTCTCATTTCATCTCAACCTCATGTACTCATGTGGATACCCAATACACTATTTATCAGCATGACAGCTGATGCCAGAACATAAAAATTTTCCGAAATAAGAAACATGGGAGAGTTCATGATCTAGAAAATTTCCCATGTTTGATGCTTGGTAGCCAAGTTCGACAAAGACTAATTAGGTGTCAACATGGATAATGGTTCTGCTAGATATCCCAGACAAAAGCAGAAGACACAGATTGCTTGCACATGGTACTTCTAATTGCAGGGTACGTAAAGACTAAATAAACAAAATGTGAATCACATTTCTCTTTTCCGAAGGCTACTCTGCCAAAATGTGAAAGATCTTCATCCTTGATCTGAAATCAATAGACTAGTTATTACTTATTACTACTAGATACTGCTGTCCAGTTCTTCTCAAGCAGTGGTAGCCCATAGGCTGCTTCAGACCAGCTGGCCTGCCGAGCGTAGATGAGCCGAGCTAGCTCATCCCTTGGCCAGAGACCAATTAGGCAAGCTGAACAGAGCGAGAGGAAACAGTACAGTAGATCCCCCCCCCCCCTTCTTTCTCCCCCACTTTTTTTTATTTCTCTACTAAAGAGGGAACCTAAATATGCCTGGACCTGATGCCTTAACTCAGGCTGGGCACACCCATGAATGGCCCAACTAAGCTTAACTGCTCATCAACCTAGGTCAAGTTCAGCTGGCTCTCTTAGATTTGGGATAATCTAGATCAAGTCAGCCTACTAGTTTGGTCACCACAATTCTTAAGGAAAAACTCCAAGAGAAACCTCAATATCATCAGGGCAATGAAGCTGCCAATCATTTACGCAACACAATACCACGCATACTGACAATTCACAACCAAAATTGTCATACAGAGCATCATAACCAATGAACCAAGAGGTGAAAATAGGACAAGTGAAGTGAAACAGCCAACTAGAAAACTACACTCTTCAGACCACAAGATCATCACTTAACTTTAGAAGCTTACCTTGCAGCCAACTAGAAACAGCCAAATAGGTCAAAACATTGTGAGGGTAAGACATGTTTGTCAAACAGTTTTAGAAGCTTACCTTTAAGGAGATGTCCATGGCTGTATACAACCCATCATGGACTGGTCTTGCTGACTTAGGCATCAAATTTGACAGTTCAACGAAGCTAGCCAGGGGCAGGCTTGGATCTGATGCAATCTCTGCAAGAGACACATCAAGCAGTCCATTGATATTCAACCAAGATCGATGTCTTAAGACATATATCAGTGTTTTTCATTCTTCTCATAAGTACCCACATCCTGGGGACTTTTTTTTTTCCTGCACCACAAATCTTTTCACAATGCAATGCACCGGCTCAACATCAACTTAGGCAGGAGGCCTTGCTAGGATTAAGAGGTCTTTTACAGATGCCTCATGCAGCTTCAAGCTATTTTTTCTACCAAATCTTCCCTTGCCAAGTCATCTGCTTCTAGTAGAATGGTAACTTTTAACAGTTTGAACTAGAAGCTACAAGAAAAGCCTAAAAATTTATCCGATGGCAAGAAGCATGTTATTGTTTCTACTAAGGAGTAAGGACCTGTTTCTTTTCACATGATCATCAGAAACCATAGCATCAATAGAATCTGGTAACCATCGAATGGCATAGGTCCTCAGAGCTTCATCGATCACAGGCCCGTCCTTTTTAAAAATTTTTTGTGATAAGTAATTCAAAAAATTTGTATAAAGAACACACCAAGGGGATGTCACCCATGTACAAAAGGAGGCTCTCACAAACTAACATTATGCCCTCAATCCCTCTACAACGACAATATAGACAAAATTCAAAAAAGTCAACTTTGTACCATGATTGAGAACTTGACTCCAAGTATACAAAGTTCTCAGGCAATAAAGTTCGAAATCTTGAACAGAGCTAGCTTTGCCCTCAAAAATCTGGGATATTCGTCTCTTTCCAAGTGCTCCACCAAATAGCAGGGCCCCATTCATTCCCTTTGATTTCATAGCAATCACGACTCTCTTGTACATATCGATATCTAACTCGCATATACTTCAACCCACCAGTCTTTTAGGACTAATTCAAGAGTCTCATGCTTAAGAATTCAATTTGCCATGGCTAGTTTCCTATTGTGTGTGTAAGACCAAGAGCCTTTTGTAGGGTCCACAGAGGTCTCAGATGTGACAGAGTGTCAGAGTCTATGCATCTCAATAACATTCTTTAAAACCTCAGACAACGGTAGCAGATATTTAGTGGTTTGAAGGACGATAATAGATTAATAGAAATCTTTACAGGTACAGAAAATACTGGAGTTGAGGAAAACCTCTACCTTGAATATGAGATTTCCTTTACCAATATCATCAATGATCTCAAGGTATTCAGCAGCCAGCGTGCTGCAGCAATGATGTATGCAAGAGTGATTATCATGCCATAGCGGAACTTGGCACAAATTTTTTCAAATCCCTTTGAAAGCCAATCAAATCAATTCACCACGACGCTCTTCATCTGCTTTCATTTTAAGCTTATACAGGCAGTTACTCTTGGAAAGTAGAGGAAACCGCAGCAAAGAATGACTCAAAGTAGATTATTGTTAACCCCCCCCCCCCCCCCCAAAAAAAAAAAGAGCAGTAATTAGATTAAGAAGAAAAGCAACACCTTTCTGATCAATAGTTTCAGGGAAACTTAAAGCCAATAACATCCACGAACATCATTCATTCGAATGCACAGTTGTGTACGTGAAAATGGAAAGCTGCTCATTTGATCAGGCAGACATTATACCTTGTGAAGATGGAATTTCAGGTCACCCACAGTAACAACATCAGCGGCCAGATCAGAAGCAACTATCTGCAAAAACGAATGCGCCAACATAAGTCAACATATAGAATGTTGTCATCCACTGAAGCCAACAAAAACAAGACAGTAAAATGCGTCCCATCATAATTTGCATTTTGCTAGGTCTAGAGACTCATCCACTCACATTATTTTTGGGATCTGCTACCTCATTATATATGTATCACATTTCCTTGTAATCGCACACAGTGGCATTTAGAACTGTGACAAATGTTTTGAAATGAAGGATAGATAAGAAAAAAGCACAAGAAAGATTACTCTGCCTACTCATATATTGAGTTTCATGGCATCTACCTCAGAAATACTTAACAACTTCAAGAGCTGTCTATTTTCCGTATTATGCTATCAGAAACACTACTTCAATGTCTAGTAAATTCTTATCTTGACAAAATCAAAGAAAAGTAAACATAACATGAAGTTGCTTGTTCAAAAGTCCAGGCTCTTACCACTTGATTGAATGGTGCTTTTTTTTTTTCCATAAATAAAACACCATAACCACAAAGGGTGCACCAGTGGCATTCACTTAACCCTCCATCGAGGGTGGGATTGAATCCAACTAGAGGCATTTTGAAGGAGGTTTCCCTCTTTTCACCCCTCCTTCCCTCTGAAACAAACCCCCTGTCCCACAAACAAACAAAGCAAACAAACAAACAAACAAACAAAAACCAGGGTATTCCCTCATCAAATCATGGGGGGTCACACAAACCTTTGCCACCACCGACGTCAACCATCAATTAATTCTTACTGGTTAAACATATGCAACAGCACCAATCCAGAACCACACAAAGGCAAATTAAAGCCATCATAGAAGGTCATTGTTTGGACAAGAATATTCCTATTTGTTGCTCAAATGTTGTGAAGATTTCGTATAGAACTGACCTCGTTGCCTGAGGACTAATTTCACCACGCATTTCCTGTTGTTGCTGTTCGGCTGTCGACTTCTAGCACCTGCTTTATGCTCTTCTTAAGTTGAATGCTTCAATTTGACCATTCACAAAAGCAATACAGAGGGGAGGGGCTGAGCAGCGCTGTCATCGGTTTGGGCCTTGTATCTAGCACTCACCAAATATTGGAAGGTCATCATAACAGGAGCCATAACTCTCAAGTATTCATCACCAGTAGTCTCCACAAGAACACTTGCCATCCTGGAACTTGTGGAATCTATTCGCGTCACGGACCAAAATCACCTTCTCTAAAATCTTCGACAAACCCTTTATAAACTCATGGCAGTCCCCACAAACCCTCAAGTTTTTGAAAATCCTGATCACCTTTCCGCTCTTTCCCATTCCACCAGAGAGTAATGCTAGTCCAATAGCCAATTTCTCACTATGAACTCTCAAGTTTTCCTCCTTCGACTCTTCATCTACATCATGTAATGCAAACCTTACTTCATGGGTATAGCCCAACTCTTCTTTTAACCTTCTTTCCATCTCTTTTAACACGTGATGGATTTTACTGGTGAGTGGATGTGTATCATCTCCTCCATAAAAGAAATGGACAATTTTGTTAATTTCGACCCAGCTCTGGCCAGCGTCTTTCTTCAAACCCTTTCTTTTCGCAGCTTCCCTCAGCACTTGAGACTCTTTCCAGTAGCCACCATTCGCAAATATGTTAGATATTAAAACGTAATTGACAGGACTATCTGGATCCAATTCTAAAATGGTCTTTCCAACTACTTTTCCAAGTTCCAAGTCCCCATGAACTCTACAAGCACTCAACAATGTCTGCCATACACCTACATTGGGTTTCATTGGCATGCTCTTTATGAGATTTTTGGCATCATTTAGACGCCCAGCTCGACCGAGGAGGTCAACCATGCAAGAATAATGCTCCACCCTCGGTTGGGTCCAGCGGTCATTGCATAAGTGGCAAAAGTATTCTTGACATTCTTCTATCAATCCTGAATGGCTACAAGCTGAGAGGATGGCCAAGTAAGTTACGCTATCAGGCCTTATATTTTCTGAAAGCATCTCATTGAAAAGAACTACTGCTTTTTCCCCAAGACCATGTTTTCCATAGCCAGTAATCATAACTGTATAAGAAACTCTATTTTTGATAGGCATTTCACCGAAAAATCTCTCTGCGTCTTCCATCAATCCACACTTGAGATACAAGTCAGCAATTGAATTAGCGACTTCGAGCTCAAGACAAGAGGGGAGCTTGGCAGCGTAAGCATGCATTTGCTTTCCTTGCACCACAAATGCAAAATCAGCAAAGACCCCAATTAATCCTGAGAGGGTGAATGCATCTACCTGGATGTTGCCCTCCCTAAGTTGTTCAAACACATCCATAGCCTCTGAAAGATAACCTTCCTGTGCATAACCCAAAACTAGAGAAGCCCAAGAAACAATACTTCTTTCTTCGATGTGATCAAACAGCTTCTGACCCTCAATTAGGCAACCACATTTTACATACATGTCAATTAGTGCACCAACAAGAGCTGTCTGGACCAAAACTGGGAACCCTCTCGTGATCAAGGCAGCATGGATTTGGGTGCCACAATGGATGGCCCTAAGATTGCTACAAGCTTTCAGCAAACTTGTAAATGTGAACTCATCTGGACTCTCGCCTTCATTTAGCATTTCCAAAAGCAATTCTATAGACTTCATGAAATTATCTTCAGAATTGTACCCTGCTATAATAGTGTTCCAGGCTATGCGATTCTTCACAGGCAATTCATTAAATGCTTGAGCTGCTCTTCCCAGACTCCCGCATTTAGCATACATATCGATCACTGAATTGCCCACAACAGGGTTACATTCAAACCCAGCTTTCACACAAAAGCTGTGAACTTGCATTCCCCTTTCAGGCATTCCTAGAAGCCCACATGCTTTAAAACAGGCAGAAAAAGTGTACTCATTGGGTTTAACGTCCGACAAACCCATCCTATAAAAAAACGACAATGCTCCTTCAGCATCACCCTCGTGCAGAAACCCACAAATAAGAGCAGTCCAAGAAACCACATTCCTTTGAGACATTTTGTCGAACACTTTACAAGCGTTGTCCATTCTCTGACATTTACCGTACATATCAACCAGATCATTGCTTAATATCATATCAAAACAGAAGCCCATTTTCACCACAGCTGCATGAGCCTGCATCCCTTGGTCCAGCAACAAGTTCCTGGAGCAATTCCTCAGAAACTTTGCTAGTTTAAGTTGTTCGCTTCTGAACAGGAAGTTTAACGTTTGATTCATTGATGACCACACGATTCCGAAACAAAAGCAGAACCGCCTTGATTTATCCGCTGCACCGAGGTCCACAAAGTTAAAGAGTAAGAATAAACAACTAGGGATGAGCAAAAAAATCGGGTACCCGATTTCGGATCCGGAACCGGTTTGGACCCGGCGGTTCCAGACCCGGAACCGGTTGAACCGGGTCCGGGACCAGTTCCCAAAAAAAGGAACCGGTTACAACCGGTTCCGGTTCTGGGTACTAAAAAGTGGGAACCGGAACCGGAACCCGGTTACCCGGTGGTCCTGTTTAATTTTTAAAAAAAAAATCGCATATATATATATATTGTGAATCTGTGATTTGTGACTTGCCCAGGTGCCTCACCCGAAACTCCGAAAGAAACCCTAGCCCTCTCGACTCTCGACCAGCGCTTTCCCCTGCCCCTCTCCCTGATCTCCTCTCCGCGCTCTCTCTCCCTGTCACCGACTCACCGGAGTCTCTCTCTCTTTGTCGCCGGAGTCTCTCTCTCTCTGTCGCCGAGTCTCTCTCTAGCTAGACCCCATTGACGTTTGACTGTCAACTGCCGTGCACTGTCTATCCTCTGTTGCTCTGCTATCTCTCTCTGTCTCGACTCTCGACTCTCTCTCGCCGGAATTACAGCACTGTCGTCGCCGGTGAGTTTTGTGGGTTTCATTTGTGCCGTTTATATTGTCTGTAGGTTTCCTCCTGTGAGTCTCATTTTTTAGGGTTTCGTTTATGTCGGTTGAAATTGTCTAATACCCTCTTCATTGTTAGTGAATGATTTTTGGTACTTGACTGCTTATATTTTTGGTGCTTGTCTGATACTCCTGTAAGTCATGTCCAATAACTATATCGCTGGTCGTACCTGGACTACCTGCAGTCGTGTACCAACTAGCTAGTTAGCCAATTTTCTGACTCCAATCAGAGTCATGTATGCGAAGTTTATACAGGCAAGTCAAGTAGTGAAGTTAGAAGGTATGTTTTTCAGGTATATCTGAAATGAGTTTGGGCATTGTAAGTAGTAAGTATATTGTATAGGCAAGTCAACTGATCTGAATGCAAGAGAGACATATGTGGATGTATATCTGAAATGAGTTTGGGCATTGTAAGTAGTAAGTACATTTCAAGTATATCATAACTCATTGTTTTGTTCTCTTATTTTGAAGTATATTTGTATGGAGGAGGAGGACCATATAAATTTGGAAGAGGGGAGTGATTCTGGTTCTGCATGTCGTACCAAAACCAAAACTGACAAGACTGAAACTAAAGCCAGTGGCAAGAGAAAGTCAATTTATTGGGAGCATTTTCAAGACATCATCAACCCAAAAACCAAGAAAATTGAGAAAGCAAAATGCAAGTATTGTGAGAAGGTATTGTCTGCCAACACTAATAATGGAACTTCTACTTTGAGAAAACATCTTCATTCATGTTCTAAGTATCCTCACAATGTGGATAAAAAACAAAAGAAGATTTCTTTGTTTAGAGATCCATGCACTGAGAGTGTTACCCTCTCTAATTGGTCATTTGATGTAGATGCTTGTAGGCTTGCTTTAGCGAAAATGGTCGTCATTGATGAGCATCCCTTTTCTATAGTTGAAAAGGAAGGGTTTAAGAGTTTTGTGAGTGTTGCTTGTCCACAATTTGTTAATCATATCCCATCTCGCTTCACTATTGCTAGAGATTGTAAAAAGCTTTATCTTTGTGAGAAAGATACCTTAAAAATGACTTTGAAAGGGTTGAAATCTAGAATTGCTCTCACAACTGATTGTTGGACATCTATTCAAAATTTGAACTATCTTTGCTTGACTGCACATTTCATTGATGATGAGTGGAACTTGCATAAGAGAATATTAAATTTTAAGTTGATGGATAGTCATAAAGGCAAAGAAATTGGAAAAGTTGTTGAGAGTTGTGTTATTGATTGGGGTATTGAAGATAAGCTTTCTTGTTTAACTGTTGATAATGCAAGTTCCAATAATGTGGCTGTTGGTTATTTGAAAGACAATCTTGGAGATAAGCTTGTTTTAGATGGTGATTTTTTCCATATGAGGTGTGCTGCCCATGTGTTGAATTTGGTTGTGAGAGATGGTTTGGCAAGGGTCAAGGATTCCATTCATAATATTCGTTGTGCTATTAGATACATAAGAGGTTCACCTCTTAGATCTGCTTTGTTTGATACTTGTGCCAAAGTTGTGAAGGTCCCTTACAAAGGATCTTTGTGTTTAGACGTATGCACAAGATGGAATTCTACTTTCCTTATGTTGAACATGGCTTTAAAATTTGAAAAGGCCTTTGAGAGATTTAAGAATGATGATTGTAATTTTGAGAATGAGCTCAAGGAGAATGTTCCTACAAAAAAGGATTGGGAAAATGCAAGAGTCTTGGCAAGGTTTTTAGAGCAATTTTATGAAACTACTAAAAGGATGTATGTCACTTTGTATGTCACTACTAATTTGCATTTTCATGACTTGTTGAGCATACTTACTACGTTGTTAGAATGGGAGAAAGATCCATCCCCTAGTCTTCGGGATATGGCTTTCCAAATGCATAAAAAATTTGATGATTATTATGGAGATTGGGCGAAGACGAATCTTATGGTGTTGGTTGCAGTTGTTTTTGATCCACGCTATAAGTTGAAGTTTGTAAGATTCTCTTTTAGAAAGCTTTATCCCAATGACTTTGGAATGGCTGATAGGGTTTATGATAATCTATATAATGTGCTCAAGCGTTTATATGGTTCATATGCTTCATGTGTGAATGAGGAAAATGATGATCATGGTGGTTCTACTTCCCCTATTATTGTTGATCATTCAAAGATGTCCCTAAACAATGATACTCTTAAGGAGTTGTATTCTCAATGGAATGAGGGTGGGGAAGATGATGTTGAGGTTGTTCAGAAAACCGAGTTGGATGTCTATTTAGATGCTCCTCACGAAAAGGTAGAAGGCACTTTTGATATCTTGAAGTGGTGGAAAAGACATAGTGATACTTATAAGGTGCTATCAGATATGGCAAGGGATATTCTAGCAGTGCCTGTTTCTACCGTGTCAAGTGAGTCTGCATTTAGTACATCAGGTCGGATGCTTGATCAGTTCCGTAGTAATTTGGGTCCAAAGACAGTGGAGACTTTGATTTGTACTCAAGATTGGTTGAGAGCATCCTCCATTTGCATTGATGTTGAGCAACTTATGGACGATATGGAGAAATATGAAGCAGGTACTTATATATATATACTTTACATTTATTGTTGCATTTCATAGTTATTAATTATTATTTAATGTTGAACCTCAATGTCTAACTTCTCTTTAATTTGATATTGAGATTTGGGTGAGGAAGACTTATCTCATATTGATCAAATTATTGGAGATTAAAGAAGAGCTCAAGTGGAGTCAAGTTGCTTGATGGGCGTTGCTTAACTTGGAGTTGATATTGTATCATCTTTTTAATTATGGTTATGCCTTATCAGCTTAAAACCTGTAATTTCTTTGAGTTTAAGACTTGTGTTTGTATGATGTATTTTTCTATTTATTCCCGATCCCAACCCCAGTAGATGGCACTTAAGTATAATGTAATAAATGCATGTCAGTTTTAGTCTTTTGAATGTAGGGGAAGCCTGAAGGTGTTAGTTATTTTCTTTCCAATTACAACTCACAAGATGCAAAAATAGGCTGAAAACCAACCGGGTACCCGGTCTTGGAACCGGGACCAAAAATTTCAGAACCGGTCCAACCGGGACCGGTACCGGTTCCCAAATTTCTAGACCCGGTACAACTGGGACCGGTACCGGTTCCTGAAAATTGGACCGGGTACCCGGTCTCGCTCATCCCTATAAATAACAATAAGGAGGGTAGTAGTCAGAGTAAGGAGGAGTAAATAAGAATAAGTTATTTACGTATATCTAAAAGTTTATAAAGAATAAGGATTAATCCTTATTTGGAAGAATATGAGAATAAATAAAAGTAAGTGCAGAAATTTATGTATATGCCCCCACTACATAGATTAAAATATATTATACTTAGATTTTGTGGAGGTAAATATGTAAAATCCACCTCGTTAATCCTCCTTACACTTCATTGTGGAGAGTAAGAAAATGGAGGGTTAAGAAGAGTAAAAGGGAGTAAGAGTTACTCTTATTTACTCATTGTTACCCTTCTGTTCTTACTTCCAAACAAGAGTAAATGAGAGTATTCACTCTCCCTTACTCCCCTTCACTCCTCTTTGCCCCCATCCAAACAAACGAATGTCCAAGCAATGGAGAGACGAATCCATAAAGGACACTGAGATGGATGTAAAACCCCTCCGAAAATGCTAACAAACTAAATTGATAGATAAAAAATAGAGTACATAGCTTTCATGGACAAACCTCATAAAACCTCAGAAGCTCAATTGAAATGGAAAAATGCAAACCCAAAAACAAATTAAGCAAATCCATCAAGAGCAACAAAAGGGAGAGAGGGTCTTAACCTCTTGGGACCGAACATAACTTGGGGAGGAGGGAAAGATAGCCATGAAGGCTGAAGCGGGGTTAAATATCAAAAGAAACAAAGCGCTAAGCTAAAGTTGAAGGAAATCGATTTTCCCATTCGAAACACTTAAGCATTAAAAAGACGAATTAGAGACACATATTGGGGGCTACAAAAGAGCTCAAGCACAATCCATACCTAACTTTGGTATTATATTATCACTAATCCTTCACGTGTCCATCTCTAATGTAATAGATTTTAAGCGTGAGTTTATAGTCTAATCCACAGTCAAGAATGCATAACCACAAGCAACAAAGTAAGTTCACAGGTTCTAAAATGCCCATGTTCTCAATTAGTTTACAATCACATTTCAACATCTATAAGGTTTTGTAACATTCAATGCTCCATCAGCTCTAGCAAAAATAGCTTCACATTGCCATCCCATAACCCAACTTCTCATTATTGTCCAATTCAACAAGCATCCCTTCAAGTTCAATTGCAAATTGGATTCTAATTAATTGTCATCTCTAGTTGTCTCAATTATACACACAATATGAGCAGACATTGTTTACAATGCCAGGCTAATCCCTCTAAACAATTTGCCCAACATGAAGAAATTTAGGAAGAATAAAGATAAAGTGATGATTAATGATTGTACCTTTGCGGTAAAGCCCTAAGGATTTGATGGAGTAGTTAACAACAGTGGTGGCCGGCGGTGGTTGGTTCTTTTCTGCGATTAATTGGTGGTTCTATGGTGGGTTTTGGGCAGTGACAACAGCGTTAGCCCCTCCTGCCACTACTGTAGAAAGAGAGAGGGAAGCTGCGTGGCGACACAGACGGCGCCAAATTTTAGCTCTTAATTTTGGTTTAGCATTTTAAGACTTTTTACTATACTTAATATTTATTATATATTTCTTGGAGTATAATTTTTTTTTTTGCAACTCTAATTAGAGTGCAATTTTATTTCAATGAATTTATACTTAATAATGATTATTAGTTATGTTCACAAATAGTCCAATGTAACCATTCATCCATCTACGTAAAAATAAAATTGTAAAATAAATATTATCAAGGATTATTGTGTAAGACCCTCAGTCTAATGTATTCTTATCCCAGCTATTATCATTAATTATGCAATAGTACACAGACAATAACCTCCAAAATATTTTCGCGTATCGTGCAAATTGCGGAAATACTAATAAGTCCACCAAACCACTTAAACCACTTAAACAAAAAATGTTATTATAGTGATTAAAACTCGTGTATCGCATACATTATCTTTTGAAAACTTATGTTTACTTTGTTCATTTTTTTTCAATCATTAGCCAAGCAGAGTTTGAAATACGAAAGAAACGTGCAAAAGACATTTTCTACAAAAAGTTCAAATTTTCCACTGAATTAGAAAATTTGCAAATAAATCAACCAATAATGATGCAATGTTTGCTTTCATTTTAAGGCATAAGATAACAGGTTGGTTGAGAAAATTAAGCTATATATAAATTATGATATGCACTGTTGTTTATTACAGATAAATTCTATTCCGACCCCCAAAGTTTGTCGTAAATAATTTTCGGAACATACAACTTTAGAAACGATTTTCTAGTCCATCTAGCTTTGTTGTAAATAATTTATGAAACCAAACTTGTCACACTAGTTTTCTAAATTGTAAAAAACCCCCTAAAGTTTTAAAATTTTTATTTTAATCCCAATACTTAAAAACTTACTTTCAAAAATTTAAAATTAGCGCATATGTAAATTTTCTTATAAGTATTACTCGAAACCCTCTTTCAATTGATATCAAAGTCACGTGACAAAAACTAATTAAAATTATTAAGCTAATTAATGCTCAATTAAGACTAATTAATCTTGATTAATGCTTGAATCATCACCTACTTGTCATGACCAAATTATTCACACATTGTTCACTCTCCGGAAGGCCTTTTTTCAGCAGCACTTCAATTAAACTATATCACTGATATAGTTTTAGAATTAAAAATAGCATTAGCTAAAATTAAGATTAAAGTAAAGGAGTTTAAGAAGCAATTATTTGTTATTCGCCTTTCTCTAGTTAGCAAAGTTAGCAATAGCGAAAAAGCCACTTCCAGTATTAGTATTCCATTTTAGCATAAATATCCTTTCCAAAATCCCAAAAATAAAAATTCATTTCTTTTGCATGGTATAAAAAATAAAAAGAAGTGGGAGAAAAATTAGGTAAAAAATCGGCTGAAAAAACAGAAAAAGAAGAAGAACATGGTATATAAGCAGTATACTCTTTAAGAACTACAAAATATGTTTGAGAAAAAACAAAATTCAGAAGAATTAAATAAAATTATGGGTGCAATTAGTTATAAACATGACGTTTTATCTGATGATAATGAAGAGACCAATAATGTCCAATTAGAAGAAGAAATATATTAGCAGATAAATCTAATTAAATTAGAAGATCTTAATGTGTTACCACTAGAAGAAGTTAGAAGAAACCTTGATTTAAAAAATATGGTAAAATGGCTACTAAAGATGAAATTAAAGAAATTGAAGAAGAATCCGATTTAGGAGGAATAGAGACCAATCTGATTGTTGTTCCTAAACTTGAAGAATTTGATGAGCCTTCTAGAAGAAATACTCATTTTATAAGATCTAGGTACGTCCCAGTAGGACGTACAACTAATTTTTCTTTCAGATTTATCCCAAGGAAAACTACAACCTTTGAAGAAATTGGACTTACTCCAATCAGTTAAACGGGATACATTTTAAATATAGATGGAGCCCGAAATAGTGAAGAAATATTCGAACATTAAAAAAGAGGTATGAATAGTATCTTAACCCTAAATACTATTTGGATTGCTGCAAATTTGCTAAATTAACATCGAACATAGTTTTTCTAATACTGTAGCTGACTGGTATGATTCATTAAATGAAGATGGTAAAAATGTATTAAGAATGATAGAAACACCAGCTGCAATGTTCAAAAATTTATGTAAGGAAATCGAAACTGAGTTTATCATGATTCTGAAAAAAAAGTAAGAGAATGGCAAAGAAAGATTAATGATATAGAGTTATGGGATATGAGATATCTGAAAAATTATATTGCTAAATTTAGTCAATATTATTGCAAAATTAGACATAATAAAACTAATTGTGGTATGTTCTATGACAAATTATCATGTATGATTAATTCCATAATTAATGAAAAGTACATTGCATGACTTGAAAGAGTAGATGCCATTGATACCCTTGGTTTAAGAATCTCTTATTTAAGAAAATGGGTCAACGATCAATGTTTTGATCTCAAAAAGTAAAAGAAAATTAAGAAGTAAATCCTAACTTGCTGTGATTCACTGTACAAATGGGGAAAAGAACTTGAAAGGAGAAGAAAAAGAAAATTTCATAAGAAAAAGAGCTTAACTCCTAAAAAGTAAAGATTTTTTAGAAAAGCAGCTTACTGTCCTGCAGGGAAAAATAATTGTAAATGCTGGGCATGCAGAAAAGTAGGACATTATACTAATGAATGCAAAAATAGGAAGAATAACAAGCTTATCGAAACCTTAGAAAGCCTAGATTATGTTGAATTTAGTCAAGATGAGGCATTAGACCCAACCCTAAGTAACAACAAAGGAATTGTTGAAATTATATGGGACAATGAATATGAAAAAATTGATTATGAAGAAACAAGTCATATGATAGAAAGTAGCTTGATTAGTCTCGATGATCTTCAAGGAGAAGAGTTTGTTGTAGACGATGAGAATGAATATGTCAAAGGAGATTGGGTCACTCTCATAATCTAGAAAGACATGATTTATAAAAAATCCATTTTCAATTAAAAAACAAACACGTGTGTGAAATAATGGAAGGAGATATGGGGATAAAAGATTGTGAGTATGACGTTTGAGAAGTTTGCCTCATTAACTGAGAAAATATCATTAAGCATAACAAAGATAGAAAATACAGGTATATCCATGTTAGAAGTATCCAAATTCAAATTACTCCATTACAATATTATGGTATAATGCCCCGAAATTTTTGTTACTCATTTTGATTTATGTGCAGTATGTAAATTATATGTGTATTGTACGTATTTTATTTTAGGCACATGTGTGTGCTTTACGTTATTATTATTATTATATTTTTGGGAGTGATTAAAAAATGTTACTCACTTAGTAGTATTGGCAGGAAAAAAAGAGAGAAATGGAAAGAAGAGTAAAAAAAGGGGGCTTGACCCAAAAAAAAAAAGAAAAAGAAAACACAAAAGGGGGAGGGGGTTATTTTTTACGTGATAAGTATTGGGGGGAGCAGCTTATCTACTCTTCTTTCCCCCAACCAACAAAACACATGCATAGAGAGAGGATAGAAGAAGAAGAAGAAGGAGGAGGAGGAGGAGGATGTTTGGATTTTGATTTTGATTTCAAGTTAAGGTGAGTAATCTTTACTCTTCCTTTAATCTAAAATTGATTAGGGAAATATGAATTTGAAAGTTTATTCTTGAGTTTGATCAATCAATTAAGAAATGAAGCTTTGAATTTGATGTTTTAAAGTTTAATAAATTAGAACCCTAAATTCATTTGTTACAAACCTACAACAAAAATTTTTATGGTGATTTGTGATTTTAGGGTTATGTGAATGTTGAGTTTTGATGGTTATGTCATGAATTCATCCAAATACATGTTAGACTAAGGATTTTTGGATTGATTACTTATATTGGATGAACAAGAGAGTAGAAAAATAGAGGTTGAATTTTCGGGTTCTGATGATAGCCTACCAGTGTTCGAATTTCTGTGAATTATTGGAATGGCAAAAATTTTGAAATTTTCACTGTAGGTTCATCACTATGTATTGCAATTCTGTGTAAATTTTCATGAATTTTTGATATGTGGTTTGTGATTTATGAATTTTTGATTGAAACTTTCCTGTTATGTGGTGTGAAAATTCGAATGATGGTTGAATTCCTATGAGCTATTGAGTTGGGAAAAAATTTTGAAAATTTTATTGTAGAATATACATGTTATTAGGAAATTTTAGGTAAAGTTGCATGAATTTTGGATGTTTAACTCATGAGTTATGAATGTTCGATTAGAACTGTCACATTTTAGTGCCAATTTTGGCTGCGGTTCGAATTTTCTACTAATTATTCGCTTGGCCTAAAATTCTAAAAATTTTAATATAGGTTCTCTATGATGTTTGTAACTTTATGAAAATTTTCATAAATTTTATGAGTGTGGTTCATGAGTTATGGATTTTTGATTGCAACTGTTCTGTTTCAACATATAACTTCGGGTGTTGTTTCAATTTTTGTGGGGAATTGACTTATTGGAAAATTTTGAAAATTATATGGTAAATTCTTCTTGATATTTGGTATTTTTATGCAGAGTTTCGTGAAGTTTGGATATGAGGTCTTTGCGTTATGAATTTATGAGTAAATTGGCATATTTAGTGTAATTACGGGTTGTTCGTATGCATAAATTATATATTGATCATGTTTGTGATGATTTTAGGCGTTGAAGCATATGGATTATTAGAAGCTTGTGGAAATTATTTTAGGTGGAATTAAGCTTTACTTTGATTATGTTTTTGTAAATATTGTGAAATTGAGCTTCTTTGAAAATAAAAATGTGATTATATGGATTATACGATTTCAATAAGTTATATTTTTGGGAAAAAAATGTTAATGTCTTGATTGAGGCTATTACAGAACATTCTAGAGGTATGGCCATAGAAGTAGCTGTCTTTGTGTTTGGAGCTGTGTAAGTCGTTGGTTGGTACTTTGAGTGGGCGTTGCTCAGTCTATCAATTGACTCTTCAGTTTGTGTTGACTAGGAGCTGTATGGCTTTCTGGTATTCCAGGATGTAAATGTGACTCATCAGTTTATGATTTGAGGACCTCTACATACTTTAGAGTATTGGGTGCTTGGTTTGTACCATATGAATGAGTTACGGCTGGTCCACCATTAGTTGGTACCATATAAATGAGCTGTAGTTGGGCCACCAGATATGTTTGTCACCCTTGTGTTGTGATGGTTGTTTGTGTGGATCATGAGTTTATTTTCCTTAAACTAAAAAAGCTTGCATTCAATCAAGAATATGTAATATGTTATGCAATTGATTTTGGCTTAGATTTGGATTTTGAATACGTTATGAAATTGGTTTTGGCTTGGATTTGGACTTTCGATATGATATGAAATTGATTTTGGTTTGGATTTGGACTTAATTTTGGATTTGAAGAATCATTTTAGATATTTATAAAATTATGATCGATTTGAACCATATGTGTGATCGATAAATATGTTTAAAAAAATATATTATATGTGTAAAGCACGTATGTGGACTTTTGAATGGAATATGCTTTATGTATCGTTAAGTATGGTTACAGGCGGGCCATTAGTATAATTTAGCATACTTTGCTTTCTTTTAGACTTCAATGAGGATTAGGAGCCCAAAGGATATGGTTGGTATGGGACAACCATGGTTAGTTTAGGGAATAGACTAACAGCAGAGTTTGTTCATGAACTTAAGTGAAAACGAGAGTCCTTGAAACGTACCTGGTATGAGACAGATACAACTAAATTAGTCTAATTGCCTACCTCACAACAAATATGTGTATGTGTTTGTGAAGTTTAGGAACGTGTTAGATATAAAAGATATGAGTTTATTTGATTTATGACATATGAGCATGTTCTTATGTCACATTCTATATACAAATATGCTATGTTCTATTTATATGTCATAAAATACGCGTACTGTGTGATCATGTGTTAACCGGTTAATGCGCAAAGTATGATAACGGAGAAGGTAAGGGTTATTCACTGGGCTCTGAAAGCTCATGACCTCACCATTTTTCAGGTTTTAGAAGTAAAAAGGGACCACAAGAGCATTAAGAGAGCCAACTACCTGTGAAATAATCGCAAAGAACTTAGTTGGAAATGCAGACCTCGTTATTTGTTTATATTATGAGTTATATTTATTAAATGCAAGTATGGTTGTATTTTTGGGATTATATATGTGTAAGAATATTATGGATATGGTTTAAGTATGTATGCAATGCATATTTTAGATTGACCATTCCGAACTTTAGTTAGATTTCAATAAGAGCTTCCGTTGCTATTGCCGATGAACATATTAATTAAGGTTAAGAAGTTCAGAGAGGCTTGTGGATGTTCTTAATCGAACGTTCACGGCGGTGACACGCCTGACCCCTTTCGGACGGGGCGTTACATATGGTAAAGATATTAATTTTTATACTTTACTCTGTGATATTAGACATACCAAATTTAATAATTAAATTATCACATGGTTAAAGACTAATTTATGTAATAGATCAGCAGGATTTAATTGTCGGCCTGGATACTATGTGAGTCTAAATGATGAATTTGCTAAAAATTTCATATCCCTTAAGATAAAAATAGTTGGGATGGATATGAAAAGAGGAGAATATCCACTAAGAATATTTTAAAAAATTATCTATAAATTAGATAATACTATTGACGCAAAGACTAACATGATAATGATAGAGGCAGAAAAATTTGAAAATTATGCCCCTATGCAAAAAATCCAAATGATTAAATCAATACTGCGGAGATAAAAATTGATCATTCATGAATATCTAACTTTGCTAACCCTACAAAAATCAATAAGAAAAATGTGATAAAAATTAATGAGAATGGTAAAATTACTATTAAACTTCAAATATTAAGAAGCATGAGTGCAAGATCAGAATAGGGAGAAAGATCTTCATCAACTAAAGAAGAGCTTAAAGAAGATGATACAATTAGCATGATCAGTGAAATAAGTGGAATGAGTTCTAAACCTGTAAGACATAGTGTGGATAGAAGTATGAGCCTTGATAGAAAAGTTGTTGGGTACGAAACAAGAACTGTTAGTGAACCAATTTATGAAGATGAATTAGTCAAACACATGACTATGGAGATTTGCTATGATGTTACCAATACAAATCATAATACCATCTATATCCAGATAAATGTCTGTCTAGAGGGATATAATAAATATGAATCATACGCTTATATAGATAGTGGTTGTTCTGTATACTTTGGAAAAATATATCTATTTCCAGAATTTGTATGGAAACAAACCAAAAATCCGTTATAAGTAGGGATAGCTAACAATAACACTGTGAGCCATAATGAGGTAATAAAAGGGTTATACATAAAATTAAAAGGAGTTCAATGCATTATACCAATTCTATGGGTTATTGATCAGCCATTTCATAATATGATTATTAGAAATAATTTGTAGATATTATATTCTCCATATACACAGACTATAAACTAAATAATATTCACAATCAATGGTCATTCAGTTTCTATTGAAAAAATAAGTAAGGCCTACACTCATCAGAAAATTGAGTTTACACGCATCCAGCGTGGTGAAAAGATAATGCCTGCACAACGAGAGACAACATTGACAATCTCACTACTTGAGTTATCTATTAAAGAGTAAATTGTTAAACAACAAGAAAAATTATGTAACGAAGTCTATTATGATAATCTTCTAAAATTCTAGGATAGAGATAAAACGTTTGCTAAAATCACTTTGTTAAATCCCAATACTACTATTCGAGTAAAACAAATGGTGTATACGTACCAGAAAATTCAAGAATTTGATAGGCAAAAAGAACTTTTGGATAAATGATTAATTAGAAATAGTAAACATCCCCACACCAGTCTCCCTTTCATGGTAAGAAATCATGCAGAACAAAAAATAGGAAAAGCAAGCATGGTGATCAATTAACAAAAGTTTAATGATAATACCGTCTTTGATGGTTGTTATATTTCTAACAAAATTATCCCTTTTAATAGAATTCAAAGAGCCTATTGGTTCTCGAAAATGGACTGTAAAAGCGGCTATCGGCAGATAAAATAGATGGAAAAAGTATTCCGTTAATTGCATTTAGTGCCCCGCAAGGATATTACGAATGGATAGTAATGCCATTTGGTCTTAAAAATGCATCTCAAATATTCCAAAAAAGAATCGATAACATTTTTAAATATCCTAATCACTGATGTTTATTTTACATCGATGATATCCTTGTCGTTTCTAAAACCATAGAACAGCACAAAGATGATGTCTTAGTTGTTACCCAAAGATGCATAGACCATGGTATTATACTTGGAAAGAACAAGTGCATTTATGTTGAACAAGAAATTGAGCTCTTAGGTCTAGAAATAAAAGATAGACAAATTATTCTACAAAAACATATTCTTGAAAAAATAGAAAATTTTCTTAAAAGATTGAAGATAGAAAGCAGTTGGAAAGATTTCTCGAATGCCTTACCTGTGCTTCAGATTTCATTAAAGATTTGGCTAAACTGAGAAAGCCATTGCAACAAAAATTCAAGAAAGATGTAAGTTGGACATGGACCACTAATGATACAAATATTGTTCAAAATTTAAAATAGATGTGTAAAAATCTTCCTATTCTTAATTTTCATAATGAAGGAGATGATTTAGTGCTCGAGACAGATGCAAGCAATGAGTACTGGAATGCTGTACTCAAAATCAAAAAAAGAGAAAAACTCTGCAAATATTACAGCGAAAGTTTTTATCAGACAGAATGCAACTATCCCACGATGAAAAAAGAAATCCTTGTTGTCATAAGGGGAATTGAAAAGTTTCTGATCTTCTTAACCCCAAAAAATTTTCTCATTTGAACTGATTGCAAAGGGATACTTGATTTTGTGAAAAAGAATTTATCGAATATGCAAGTGCAAGGGCGACTCCTGCATTGGTAATTATGACTTAACCGGTTTTCCTTTTCTATTGAACATATACAGGGATCGAATAATTCTCTAATAGATAGTGTAACTCATGAACTCGCCAATGGTGATCATCAGAGCAGAACTTCTGCAAGAAAAGGGGGAAATCCGTAATAAAATGCTATTACTACTATAACGGGTTTCTTCTACTAGTAGAGTTCTTATTGATAACTTTGAATTTTATACAAAAAGTAGATCAAGTCTTGGGTTGCTATCTTCTGCCTACCTCATAATCCAAAGATTTTATTTTTTAGAGTTATAAGTTAATTACATTAGATGTCCTTATGATATCAAAGAAAAAATAAGTTCTCATGTTCAATAGAAATGGTTCAATGAGTGGTATGTAGCCTGTATCGACATTATCATCATTATTCATATGATGTTTGGGAGTCTTGGAGTATAACTATCTACATTCTCGATAAGTTTGGAGTTAGTGTTGTTAGTTTCTCAGCAAATTCAATCTCTCCAATTGACACTTTTATTAAAGTCTGAGAATAAGGGATGATACTTATTTTATAAAAATCCTACATCCAAAGTTCTCGTTTTCTCATGACTAACAAACTTTCAATAATACATGTTCAGAATGACCTATTGGATTCTAACACCTCTTTATGGTCTAACAAAAATCGCATTTAGCAGATGCCTAAATTTGGAGGTATATGGTGCATTAATCGAATATGAAAATGGAAGAGCCAAACCAACTCATTATTTTATTTAGATTGTTGATTATAATGATCTCTATGATCAACAACAAGAATGGGTTCTTGAACGACGAGAATTAGTTGCTGATCCTACTTTTGCTAGAGCCATTGATTTTTACAATATTTATCGTCAAAGTTGGGCATTAATTAAACAAGGAAAAATATTAATGTATTATGAAAACACTACTTTCGCTTATGACAATGAGTTTAAATAATACATGAAGGTGGAAGGAGCAGTCTCAGAAGATATATTTGATTATCTCTTTGATATTGGAGTTAAAAAGTTCTTATCTAATAAAGAGAAGAAATATCTTCTTGAATTATTTGAGAAATGGGATCCAGAGCATCTTAAACAACTTGATGAAAATTTTGATGATTGTCCAAATAATAATTGTCTGGAAGATATAATTGAAGCGTGCAGAATCTCAATTATGATTACTAGTCTTGTCATCATTAAAAGTTCTGAAAAATGATTGCTCTATTATTGTACTATTTTGACAACTGTCAGGTCTGTAAAATAAGGCAGTTTATTGTAGTCATGTGAATGCATTGTAGCCATGAGTAAAAGCAATATGTACTGTAACCGTTAGGGCATCCTATGTACCCCTATCTCCTCTATAAAAGGAGAAGTCGAGTGTTGAGAAGGGGCACGGTCATTTGAGCATTTTTGAGCAAAAGAAAAGTCGCGATTCTTCATTTATCTATGAGCAAGCATATCTAATGATCTTAACTTAAGTCCATCTTTAAATATTTCCGTTATAATATTTCCACATTTAAGCTTTCAATAAAATAAGTTTCCCAGTAGGAAACATTCAATTGAACCTTATGTCTTAAATATTATAATTTATTTATTACCGTTCAACTATCTTTGAAAAAGATTAAAAACTTGATTGGCGATTACCGTATAAGGTTTGAAATGAAACGGATCTGTAACGTAGCTTGATCTAAGGATGGTGGGGGCTGGAATTAGCAATCCCTGTAAACTAGAAGCTAGATGAACGTCGGAGTCCAGCAACGACTAAATTCAGGTAATGGTTGAAACTCTCGAATTAAATTTTAATTATTTTGCTAGGCATGGTGGGCTGTTCATCACAAAAAATATAATATTTATGATATAAGTAGTAGATTATGATAAATAGTACCATTAAAGTCATTATAGGAAGTCCAAACATAAATATAAGCTAAGATTTGCAAAACAGTCTAGAACTTTAAAATATTTGCATTTAGAATCTTTCAGGGACCTAAAAATAAATACTTGTGACCCAGAAATCAGATAACCGAAAGTTATGTGCTGCAGAAATTATTTGCGCTAAATTAAGTAATCCCATAAATATAACGTGGTATTAAAAAACCATTTCACCAAACCTCGAGGGACCGAAAAATAATTTATTCGTTTATTACGAAGGCCATTCATAGTAAGGCGGAACGAGTCCCACTTATAGGACCCACAAAAACCTTTTTTCTTATGCAGCCAAACATTTGATTAGCATTGAACTCAAATTGTACTGACAGGTTGGTCGTCCACGCATTCCAACTTTTATAATTTTTTATTATTTTCTTGGTTTTGTTTTATTTTATCTTTTTTTTAAAAAATTATATATTTTATAATAAATTTATAATAAATATTTTATTTGATGATTCACATTGTAATTTCATTGGTTGAAAAAGTAATAAAAAATAAGCTCCCAAAAACTAAAAACTTTTCCTAACGTGCTTGCTCCAATTGTTCGCTCCACACACATCCCCCCCCCCCCCCGCAAAAAAGGTAAATTGTAATTTGTACAGCATATGACAAATTCAACTGTCAGCAGTTCAGAGCTCTCTACCTTCGTCTCCGATCGTCGTTCGCCACCATATCTGCAACTCCATATTTCTAAACTCTAGATTCCGAGCTTCGTAGCAAATTAGGGACAATCATGGAGACAGTGATGCCGGAGATGGACAAAGAGACGATGCTTCTCTCTCGAGTGGCCGTGAACCACCTCTTCCTTTCTCAATTCGAGGCTTTTCGAGCCATCATTCTTACTCTGCGTCGCCGGAACCCTAATCTTGCTCTCTCAATCCTACAAACAATCGTCGCCAATGGCGGAAACTTTGAAAATGTTGTATATTCTTCCAGTTGTTCTTCTCCGGCACTTCTCACATGGCTGTCGTCTCTTGAGCTGTTCCAATTCGATGATGGCACTTCCATTTGGTCATCGTCTATTACTCCCGAGGACATCAGGCTTCGGGTAGAATTCTTACTGTACATTCAGATGGTCAGCTCTCGAGCTGTGGAGAGTGTAAATGGTGGGGAGGAGAGAGAAAGTGGGGAGAAGGATTTGAAGGGTTTAGTGCGGGTATTGGATGGGGTTATGGAGGTGGGGTTGAGGAGGCTGAAGGAGGATTTAATTGTCAGGGAGGAGAGAGAGGATGAAGGTGGGGAGGGAAGGGTTGTAAAAGAGGAGGAATTGGAGGGTTTGAGAAGGGTTTTTCTGGGGAATGCGGATGTAATCGATGTGCTGTGTGAGAACATACAGAGACAAATAGGGGGAGACCTGGAGCCTGATGATGATTCAGGTTTGGCCATAACTCTGAGGAGAGAAGAGAGGGCGGGGGCAGTATCGAGCGAGGAGGATCAGAGATTGCTAAAATCAATCCAGAAGCATGTTCAGATAGTGCATCTGGATGAGATGAAACAGTGCCTGAATAAAGATGATATCGATGGTGTTATTTCGCATATTAGATATCTCAACTTAGATTATGGAGTTGCTGAGGCTGAGTATCGGTATGCTTCTCTAATTGTGTTGTCTTCTTATTTGACTTGCAAGACTTTTTATGGAGACATTGTAGCTTGGTTCTATTTGGCCTGTGAAATTCTCAATTTCATAAATGTATAGTAGCAACAATGCTGATCTACCAGTTCAGAATATTGTGTCTTTTCCTGTAGTTCCTGAAGTGTGACAATATCAAGATAATACCTGTTGTTATTCTAACTCTACATAAAAATGTGCTCTTCATGTTACCAATGTTATGTGTATTGTTCATTAGGAGAATGTGGTCTTTTGTGTACCAATTAAAGGCCTGTTCAAATTCTGCCTCTTTGTTGGGAACCAAGGAACTGTTTAATCATTTTCTGCAGGTTCAGTAGTGCCTAGAAAAAAGAAGAGTTTTATTGTGGAGATGGAGCACTTGAGAGGCATGCTATTAGGCTTTGAATTGGAAGGGTTGAGGCCTAATGGAGGAAGTCACTAGTAGCTTTTGTGACCTTAGTGTGCACACTCCTGTAATTCTGGTACGGGTTGGTGTGGCTTTAGGTTGTTACACTAGCCTTGCTGGGCTATTGTCCCCCCTCCTGGTGAGAGATAACTCTTTGAGGTGCTCTTCTTTGGCAGAATTTGGTTCTAGTGCCCTGGATGACTTTGCTTTCTTGGCAAGAGCGTTTTTATGCAGCTGATGTGAAGGTAACCTGTTGTAGATCTTGATTAGGGAAGTACTGGATTTTTTTTTTGGGGGGGTGGGGGGGTGGGGGTGTGGTAGCGGATATTCTGGTGGTGATGCTGTGATAGTCGGTTATAGGATACATAGGTGGAAAGGCAGTAAGGCACTGTCTTTCCTTTTAAGTGAAATGTTATTTTGTTTGTTTGTGTACCAGTTCATGTTTATTTAGGACCCTGAAAAGAGGTGGAAACGATCTTTTTATTTGTTCCTTTTTTCACCCGGGGGGGGGGGGAATTGCCATGGGATTTGGATTTTGGAGTTAGTTTGGGTAGGAGAAAAGTTCATTCATCATCTTGCTCATGGTGATGGCCAGAAAATGTTAGCAAATGGTGGTTCAGGGATCACTGGAAGATATTGTTATGCTACAAAAGTTGCTTTGGAATTTCCTTTGAGTTTCAGTTAATTAAGGTCAACTTGATTGAATTAGCAGTCGTAACCGTCCACACTCTCTTAATGCGGTTAGTCATTCAAAAAGCTCCAAACCACTGATCACTAATAAATCATAATTCTCTCAAACCAAATGGCCAAGCTTTAATTTGAGTGACAATTCGGAATGAACTTAATTCTAATGATGAGATGCATTTCAAGGCCAGAAAAAAGGTTTTCTCCCTATGTTTTTTTAATTTTGTAAAGGAGATTAGGATGTTGCTTAGCAAGAGCTAGTTGGAAGAGTCTTGGCCAACCTATGTTATTAAATTCTGTGCTTTGATCTATGAAAATGTTCTCTCTGTCTAATCTAAAAAGGAAAATACCATTTGATAGCTGAAATCATGCTAAGATCTACTGAGGTACCTGAGGGATCTTCATACTTTTCCTTTGAGGTACATAACTTTCCTTTGAGGTAGAGGATGGTTCTACCTTCTTTTTTTGGCACACGATCGATGGTGTGGCGAAGTGCCCTTAAGAGAGCTATTCCGTAGTCTTTATGTGCTGGCGGTGGACAGAAATGCATCCATTGCCGATTGTCAGGAGAATATGTCCAGTGGTTATGTTTGGGTGCCTATTTTTGCCCATAATGGCTTTATTGATGATGACACTTTGATA
The DNA here is from genome assembly GCA_029747015.1 of Carnegiea gigantea. Taxonomy (NCBI): domain Eukaryota; kingdom Viridiplantae; phylum Streptophyta; class Magnoliopsida; order Caryophyllales; family Cactaceae; genus Carnegiea; species Carnegiea gigantea. The sequence goes on along the minus strand of JAKOGI010000816.1, from coordinate 37,088 downwards.
AGCTTTTTTAATAAGCTTAATGAGGCCAATCTAGGGGTTTCTGCACTTGACAAGGTTAGATGAGATCTGGATACTAAGGGGGGCTTCACAGTTAGATCTTTTTATTTGAAACTCCTACACTTGAATTATTCTTCACTGGAGCTTCATCTTGAAGGTGGTTTCCCTTGCAAGCTCATATGGAAGACTTTGGCCCCCTTAAAAGTTTCTTTTTTTTTTTTTGGGGGGGGGGTTGGGAAGCTACTCATGGCAAGATACTAACTTGTGATAAAAAAGAAGGAAAAGATCTTGGTTAACAAATGCTTCATGTGCAAAGTGGATTCCGAATCAACAGATCATTTACGGCTCCTCATTTTGCTAGGGCACTTTGGGATCTGGCAGTTAGTTGCTTGGCATTCCGTGGGATGCTTCGGATTCCATTAAGAATCATCTTTTAGATTGGGGAGAGTTTCTTTGGTAGGAAGGCGAAAAGCAAGAAGAAGGCTACCTTGATTCTTCCTCATGTCATTTTTTGGAGTATCTGGAGAAGAGCTTTGGAGGGTGTAGAAACTCCTTTTCAGCGCTTGAAAGATAATTTCATTAAGACACTCTATTTTTGGGATATTGGAAAGTTGAGTCCTTCCTCTTTGGATGTGGCCGACTTCGTAGATAGCTTGTATATTGGATGTATATAATCTTTTGTATGATGCTTATGCATCTGTTCTTTTGATCTTTTTACATTAATATATTACCTTTTCCCTATTTTAAAAAAAAAGATCTACTGAACCTGAAGATCACTCCAATTTCACAATTTGAGCTCGATGCTGCTACTTAAGTGGTACCAGCCAACTTGCTCGCGTTCAATCCTTGCAGATTTCATGCACGATTCTATGTTTAAATGTTTCATAGGAGCTAGTTTACATTCAATTACTGATCCCTGAAGTTGAATTCAGCAAATTGTTGTTGTTGTTGTTGTTTTTTTTTTTTTTTTTTTTTTTTGGGTTTCTTAGTGGAATAAGAGCAGGTTGTTTTGTTAACTGCATCACTTACATTGTGTATGAGCTGATCTGCAGCTTATGGAAAATTAAGGCTCAAATTTGATTGAGTTATGTTTATACATGCATCATTTCTCATTGGCAATGCTGTTATGTTTCACTTGGTTCTACAGCTGCTGTTGGCCCTTGACCAACTTGGCTGGGTTTTACCTATTCTAAAATCAGTCCATTTATTGAAGGGGCGGAACCTCTTTCATCCAATCCAGTCAACTAGTTCTTTTTTGCTCCTCTAGAAGCTCCAGATAAACATATGTCCACCTCATCTCGGCCTACATAAACTGATATCAGACTGTTGTGGCCATTTTTTTCGAAGATGGCAAGTTTTACTGATTATTGTGTTTAAACAAAATGGACATCACATACTTAGACCTTTTTTTAAAATAAAATTTTCACATTTATCTAGCTAGCGCGCGAAGTTTGCATGTCTGTGGATATACACTGTTGTTCACCATAGTGCAGAAAATGTAGTCAGCAACCTGCACTAGTTTAAGCCACTATGGGATTTGATTTTTTTTAATGGTCCTTCTGCTGTCTAAACAATAGCTGGCAGTTATTTGAATATGGAACACCTCCGCTGTTATTATTTGAGGTAGTCTTTGATGAGAGTGGGATCCTTTACTCATGAGCCTGTTGTTATTGTTTGTTTTTGATTTACATGATAATAAGCAGCTTCGTTTTGGTCTCGTGGTATTCCACTTGTTGATTTCTGAAGAAAGTACATACCTGTTATGGTCTCTTTTACTGTATTTTCTTATTATTGAAAGAGATCATTTTTCTTTTGTTGTGTCTGCTAGAGTGGTTTTTCAAGAATTCCTCAAAAAGGTTTTGTCAGGAAAAGAGGGGTTAGGTGATGCCTGGCATGCTACACGGGCTAAATTGCTGAATATATATCGAGAAGCCATGTCATCAAACTGCGTACATGTCGTTGAAATGGTTCAGGTTGTGAGTCGTCTCTTTTACCATCTTCTTAGATGATTATTTGCTCCTCTCTTGCTATTTTTTTAAAACTGTCAACAAACTAGAATTCCTTCATGCTTCAATTGCTAACTGACAAGTTTTGCCTTTGAGTATTTGCTTTGAAATGTGGATTGATGTGTACGACATGCTTTTTACACTCAATGTATTAGGCTTAGGGGTTCCCAGGTTGGATTCTTATCTTAGCTGATATTTTTATTATGCTTTTCTTTGCTTTGGAGGGTTTGAACCCCGGATTACGGGTTAGGTACCTGAAGGATCTTCATCAGCTGGTTTCCCATCTTAAGAAAGGATCACATGTCACTAATGTCTTTGTGTTGTTCTGAACCAAAAGCTATATGATCCTCTTGGTGGGGCAGGATTTAACTTGTGCCATTCCTTGGGTCTGACCCAGGCAAAGGCCAAGCCGGGTGCTTGTTATCCTACTAATACTGCATGCCCACTTTTGCTTTGCTTTTTACCCTTGCCTTGCTCTGCTTAGGCATAGTTACTCCATCATTTTGCTTGTCAAAATAAATATAGAACAAATATTTTCCTGGGAAAAAAAGTTCAAAAAGGCATGGTTCTTATGTTGTTGCATGAAGTTCGTATTGGATGATAGTTTCTATCGGTGTCCTTTTACATGAGCAGTTGTCATACTGGACACCCTCAGGTACAAATACAATATTGTTGTACACTCCGCAGCCCAAGTCTAGCAAATGCATAAATCACGCAACCCAAATTGCAAATTGGGTATTGTAGGATGCGTGGCACATTAAGATAACTGTTACATGAACTTTAACTTGATGTAGTTAGTGTGGTGCATTGGTTAGTGACTTGGTGATGGTCCCCAAGGTCCCATGTTCAACGCCTACCACTTACAACTCTTGGTAGATTTTATTTTTTTAAAATTCTTTTTACCTTCCTACATTTCTCTTGGTAGATTTTATTTTATTTTATTTTTTTTACGAAACTACCTTCCTACCCTTTTTTTTTTGGGGGCGACACTTGCTTAGTTTTTTTTAATACATTATATGCAATTCCTATCTTTCTAAATTTTTTAAAACATATGCGTAGTGTTATGTTTCGTAAAAAATTTATTCTATTGTAAACTAAATATGTTTCCATCATATAGTAAACCCTTGTTTATTATATATTAAACACTATTATAATCTATGCTAACTCACTAGCTTTTTAAAAATTTTTTGCAACACTTGATTAGTTTTTTGCCCCCCAAAAAATATCTTCCATAGTGCAACTTAACTTTTGCTTTTAGTTTGTTTCAACACTTGTTTGGTTTTCTTTTAAGAAACTATATCTATTCTATTGTGCCCTAAATAATTTTTAATCATACATTAGACACCATTCTGCTATACACTAAACACTATTATATTTAGGCCTAAAACAAAGGAACAAGAGACACTGAAAAATAATTATTTTTTTAACAAAGTTCACCTTCCAAACTTTTAATTTTTTTTTCCAATTCCTGCTTAGTTTTTTTTTTAAAAAAAAGTATATATTCCATTATAAACTTCCCTAAATTATTTATTTATTTTTAAACATTTGCTTGGTTCTTTGTTTAAAAAATATTCCATATTACACTAAATATTATTCTATCATACTCGAAATATTGTTCTTTTGTACACTAAATACGATTATATTCTACTCTGGCTTACTAACTTTTTCAAAAAATTATCCATCATTTGATTAGTTTTTTCCCCAAAAAATATATTCCTTTGTACACATTGCCAACTTTTTTAATTTTTATTTTCAATAGTTGTTCAGTGTTCTTTAAGAAAATATATGTATTATTGTACAATAAATATTGCTTTAGCATACACTAAACACTTTTTTATTATACACTAAACACTATTATATTCGATACTGGAACATTGGAAGGAAAAAAGAACGCCAGAAGTATCTAAAAAGTAATTATTTCAATATATTAGTTGTACTCAATGCTTATATACAACCATAGGTTGATAGATTACAACCCAAACCAAATATAAAAACACTCTCCAAAATGCAAGCACCTCTGTCGTACTTGATAGGTTTCCATATTGAAGCCACAACAAACAACAACAAATCCCAGTGTGGGTCTCGCTTTCGCGGGGTTTGGGGAGATCCAGCTGTAGGCAACCTTACCCATACCGGTATTCCTACCTATAGAGAGGTTGATTCCTTAAGACCCACAAAATAATTTTTTTTTTTTTTTTGGAAAAAGGTTTAAACAGAAAACGATTGCAAACCAAAACCAAGGAGGAGAAAATAGGCCGGAGAGCAAAATAAACAAGGAGTAGAGACATACTTCAGCCAACCAGAGGCGCTAGATGCCGTCACATCCCAGAAAAGTACAACCTGCAGACAAGCACACCAAAACCCTACCCGCCCCACCCCACCGAGGCTACTATCAGCTACGCGGCCAGTCCCCTACAATCAGAGACCTTAATCCTATCCCGCCACAACCTCCTATCCTGAGCCATGTCCTCTGTCAGACCGGCAACTCTCAGGTCCTCTCTAACCACTTCCTCTAGGCTCTTCTTCGGTCTACCCCTCCCTCTCTTTCCACCGGGGGGGGACGATCATCTCGCACCTCCGCACTGGGGCGGCCACACTTCTCCTCTTTGCGTAGCCGAACCATCTGAGCTTCGATTCCCTCATCTTCTCCTCTATGGGGGCCACTTCAGCTAAGCTCCTGATTACTCTATTCCTAATTCTGTCCAATCTCGTAAAACCACACATCCACCTGATCATTCTCATCTCAGCTACCATCAACCTTTGGGCCTGCGTCTTCTTTAGAGGTCAACACTTCGATCCATAGAGGACAGCTGGTCTAACTACCATCCGATATACTTTGCCTTTCAATTCTAGGGGCACTCTCTTGTCACACAGTACCCTTGACGCTGACTTCCACTTTTGCCAACCCACTCTTATCCGCTGGCTAATATCCTCGTCAATGTCCCCATTTTGCTGAATGATCGAGCCCAGATACTTAAATTTAGCGACCTTTGGTATCACCCTCCCATCCAGTGTGATTTCTCCCCCCTCTTCTATCCTACCATTGAAACAGCAATGGAGGTATTCCGTTTTTGATCTACTTAACCGAAAACCCCTAGCTTCCAGCGTATGCCTCCAATTCTCCAACCTGTCATTCACCTCCCTGCTTGGTCACATCGATAAGAACGATGTCATCTGCAAATAACATGCACCAAAGCACTTCGTCCTGGATTTCTCTAGTGAGTTCATCCATAACTAAAGTGAAAAGAAATGGGCTTAGGGCGGAGCCCTGATGTAGGCCCATACTAACAGCGAAGTCGTTAGAGATCCCTCCTGGTGTCCTTACACGCGTCCGCCCTCCCTCGTACATATCCTTGATTACACGGATGTACGCGGGCGACACCCTTTTCTCTTCCAAACACCTCCACAATACCTCCCTCGGGATTCAATCATACGCTTTCTCTAGGTCAATGAACACCATATGGAGATCTACCTTTCTATCCCTGAACAAGCTCATGAGCCCTCTGAGGAGGTGGATCGCCTCAGTGGTCGACCTGCCTGGCATGAAACCAAATTGGTTCTCTGAAATCTCTACAACCTCTCGTAACCTTCTCTCAATCACTCTCTCCCATACCTTCATAGTGTGACTGGGCAGCTTGACACCCCTAAAGTTATTACAAACTTGAATATCCCCTTTGTTTTTGTACAGTGGGATGAGTGTGCTGGTCCTCCACTCTTTGGGCATTTTGGCGGTCCTGTAAATAATATTAAAGAGCCCCGTGAGCCACTCTAGCCCTACCTCCCCCATAAACTTCCAAACTTCCACTGGTATCTGATCTGGGCCTACTGCCTTCCCATTCGCCATCTTCTTCAAGGCCTCCCTGATCTCCTCCTTTGCTAGATGGTCGCCCGCTCGTTGATCGTTACACTCTCCGCCCCTACTACAGTCGTCTCGCACTCCTTCCCCATTTAGAAGTTTAGCAAAGAACCTTTGCCATCTCTCTCTAATTTCATCATTCTCAGTCAACACCTTACCTTCTTCGTCCTTGATGCACCTTACCACTCCCAAATCCCTAGTCTTCCTTCCCTCGCCCTAGCCAGTTTGAAAACCTCCTTCTTCCCTTCCTTCGTCCCCAATCTATGGTACAGTCTATCAAAAGCCTGGCTCTTTGCTATTGCCATCGCCTTTCTGGCTACCTTCTTGACCGCCTTGTATCCAAGCTTCTTTTGCTCCATCTCTTCCTCCGAACCGCTGCTCATGAACTCTGCGAAAGCCTCTTTTTTGGCCTTGATTTTCTCCTTTGCCTCTTCGTTCCACCACCAGGCGCCCTCCATCCTGTTCCCGCCTCCCTTGGAAAGACCTAGGATTTCCTTAGCCGACCTTCGGATGCAATTCACCACAGCCTCCCACATCGAATCGGCGTCTTCTGCCCTCCTCCAAGTTCCCTCATCGGCTATTCTTTCTGCTATTAACCCCGCCTTCTCCTTCGTGAGGGTCCACCACTTAATTCTGGGTTCTCCGACTCTCCTCTTCGTCCTCCTAGGATACTTGAACTCTGCATCTAAAACCAGCAACCTTCGTGAGGTTTCCATATTGAAGACTAAAACAAATCTAGCATAAGTAAGTATGTTTGTCAAGACATAACATATAAATCTAGTCATCTTATTTTGGTATGGTTTAGTTGTCACTTTTGTGAAAATTAGAATAAGTTGTAGTGATTAACAATATACTTTAGTTTAAAACAAGAGTTATTCTGGTGTTCATTAGCTCATGTGTTGTTACTTTTGTTATTATAAGTTCATAATACAGATATACAAAAATGAAGATTAAAATGTATTCATCATTTCATTCAATTTAATTACTCCTTAGCAAAAGCAGCATAAAAAATAACACCTCAATTTAATAAATGAATTTGAAAATCATTCTAATATTTACTAAATTAAACTAAGTAAAATTACTTTAATGTTCATTGAATCAGAACTAAGTGATTGTTGCCCAAAAAAAGGGAACAGAAAAGGTTAAGGTTAAAAAACTGTACTAATGGTCATTAAATCAAATTAAAACTGAGCAAAATGTTGCCAACAAAAGACAAAAATGGTAAAGAAATTGAAAAATTAAAAAAATAGGTTGATACTTTGGCCGAGTCGAACCCATGACTTTTGCTACAATTCCTGTTAGTCTTGCCACTCCAGCAAATTCACTTACATTGCATGATAGCCACGGAAATTGTATATGCACCGCCATTTGCTAAGCGCGCTTCAAAAGAGCATGTACCTTACTCCTGTACCTCAGGGTGTATAATATAATTTGCGTGACATGAGAGGGGTGGCAGTGGCTCCCTGTTAATGCTTTCCTAATAGTATTTGTTGCCTCTTGATGCATTTCTGATAGCATCCGTCGTTGCTTACCCAAATGCTTTGTAATGGTTGTGCCGTGCCTAGTTGTGTTCTTGGTCAATGGTTCGGTCTGGTATTTGTTTATCATGCATGGTACACATAATTGCTATTTATCTGCTGATTTGAGTGCAGATTGGTTCATGAGCCTCCATGAAGCTGATATTATGCTTCAATAGCTTGCTGAATTGCATGGCATCCAATATAAACCTGGTTCAGTTAGTCTGGATTTCTATATAGTTTCTACACAATTCAATAACAGGTATTGTTCTTTAGATTGTCCAAGATCAGCTACTGGAAGAAGAGATAAAAATGCTTAAGGCTTCAGGTGATCAAATCTTAGCTCCATTTCGGCATCTTCAAGATTACATGTTGAAACTGAAGCTTGGTCTCCATAGTGACGACCATTCTTCATCCTTGAGATCGGCTGTCACTTCATGTATGAGAGATTTGTACCATTATGTTCGTGTTGCTGGATTGCATGTTCTGGAGTGCATTATGGATACGGCTCTTTCTGCTGTGAGGAATGAGCAACTGGAAGAAGTGAGCTATGTGAGTCTTTTCTTTACCTTTAAATGTATATATCACTTTCTTAAAGTACTGTTCGAAAAAATGTATCACTTTCTTAAAGTACATAATGGAATCCTTGATTTTTTCTGTGGAGGAAGTCTTATTATCTTTTGCTGGTTTCAATGCTCATTTTGTATGCATAGACTTGTCATATTATGTCTAAGCTGAAATTCCCGCTTACTTGCAGGTTATTTCATTGTTTCCACAGCTTCAACCTCTTGTGGCTGTGATGGGGTGGGATCTACTGCCTGGTAAAACAACTGCTCGTAGGACATTAATGAAATTGCTGTGGACGAGCAAGTCCCAAGTATCTCGGCTTGAGGAGTCTTCTCTTTATGAGGACTCAGATGAGGTACTCTTTCTCTGTCTGGCAGTTACATGATTCAACTGGTTGTTTCCATCCTTACGTATTCGTTCTTTAGGAAACTTGTTATAACTTACGTGCGATGACATTTGCAGAGGTCTTGTGTGGAATATCTTTGTGAGTCCTTGTGTTATCGGCTTGACCTGGCTTCTTTTGTTGCTTGTGTCAATTCTGGTCAACCATGGGATATTAGATCCTCCCTGTTCTTTTCCGGCCAAGGCTACCTGGAGTTCGAGGGTGAACCTTCTTTTGTGGATCCTTTTGTAGAGAACTTTGTTCTGGAAAGATTATCTTCTCAGAGTCCTATCCGGGTAAGAAATTGCACTTCCTAAAAAGTGAAATGTCAGATCTCATAATCTTGTTTCACACTTCGTATTTTAGCTTATTTTAAAGAAGTTCAGGTCTTATACTAATCACTTTATTGCATCATCTGGATATATCATTTGGTTTCCTTCTTGTGATATTGTTTTTGTCCTTGACATCTTTGTTGATGATGGTACTCTTCTCGGCTTTCATAGCAAGCGTAATGAGAAAACACTAGGCAACTCTTTGCTTGGTAATGGTTAGACGGGATCTGAACTGTTAAGGGGCCTTTCATAATCAATTTTTATTATTCGAAGCTATGGTCTTTTCTTTCTCTATTGATTCTATCCTCTGGAAGATTGATTTTCTTGGAAACTCATTTAGAAATCTTTGGCTCCTTTAAGTTTTCAGTTTTTGTTCGGGAAGCATTTCATGAGAGTATTTTGGGATAATGAGGGGAAAGATCTTGGTGATTAGATGCTGTATGTGCAAAGGGGATTTGGAATCTACCGATCACTTGTTGGTTGGTTGTCATTTTGCTAGAGTTGGTTGGGAGCTAGCTTTGGGCTGCTTAGGGGTTTTTCTGGGTTGCCTCAAACTCTGGGAGGAACCATCTCGCGGCTGGGGGTATTGCTCTTTTTTTCTTTTTTTTTTTTGGGGGGGGGGGGGGGGAGGGGTTAAGAAAGCTAAAAAGAAGAATGCCATGGTGGTCTCACTTGCCTCCCCCCCGGGAGGAGTTGGCAGTCTTTGATGGTGTGAAGGCACCTTAAGCACATCAAATATAATCTTATCAGAACCCTCTATGCTTTGCTTAATGGGAGCTTTTTCCATTCTTATCTATCGATGTTGCAGATTTTGCAGATAGCTTTTGTGTCAGTCAGATGTATAGTGCTTGTATACAATGTGCAGGATGTCTATTTGTGTGTAACTGTTTAATCTTGTATGTAATCTGTTCTACTTTTGGCACTTAATCAGTTCGGTGTCGGGTGTTCATACCTCCTGGATTCGTGATTTGGGATTCTCTTCCCAGTTGGGATCTCGGCTGCGACCGAATTTGCTGAGAACTGCGATCTGGGTCATTGGAAATGCTGATCCCAATGTAACATAGCTCGACAGTGGTGCTTGATCGAAACTTGCGAAGTGTCATCCTGTCTTCACCTTTTCTGTCTCATCCCACGATGCTGCAACTTGGCAAGTTGCAGAAATCAGGTCAAGATGAAAACGATGGAGAAGAGGAAGGGGGATTAGGAGGAGGAGAGAAGTCGATGCATACCTGAGGGATGAGATTACTTCAGTCTGATAAGTTGTTGAGGAAAGAGATTTCAATTTTCCTCACTCAGATGCCATTTCTACTCTCTTCTATTTTTTTTATTTGCTTTGTTTTATGCAGTGCAGTGACTATAGTCTGCACCCCTGAGGCCCTGATAATTAATGGGATATGGGCTCTTTGTGTAACAAGCCCACTTCTTCAAATATATGTATTTCTATCAGTCTATTTGAACCAAGTCTATGAAGCAGAGTCCCAATGGTAGTTAAATTAGTACTTTGCTAAATAGCTACCCAAAAAAAAGTTTTACGGCGAATTAGGATCAAAAATAGCAACCCCACTGAATAAACCTACCCTCATGATTCGAGATTATAGCAAATTTACGATCCCAACCTGTTCCTTTATCTGTATCAACCCCCTGACCCCAGAAACACACACATATACATTGTTTGCTTAATGTTAAAAAAGAGAGTGGCAAAACTTAGGTGGCAATGCATATGCAGCACAATCAGATTTGTAACATGGGACTAGAGTGAGAAATGAGATAGGCTTTTCCACCTTTAAGTGCTTGGCATAGTGGCAAGAGTCATGCTATATGGAAAAGTATGCCTCTCTTGGCGATGGCAGTTTGAACCCCAACCCTCATCAGTGGTGGGTTGTGCTGGGGCATTGCATCTTCTTTAAGTCTCTAGAGACTTTTCCTTCTCTGTCTATTTTCTCTTCATCATTATTTGGCTCTTCTTTGCTTCTTCTTTCTGGTACCGACCTAGGTAATCGGAGATAGTCCTTGCTCCCAAGGATTCAAAATACGGTTTCGGTCGCGATATGGAAAAATCGCTCTCATGAGCAAATTGTGTTTCATATTGCAGCGAAAATGTGGTTTTGCCAACTCAAAAACCTTTCTGATGCGGCCATTTAGTCGCGTATCGGCCACATTTTGAATCCATCCTTGGTCCTGTTGGGACTAGGGCCTCTGGGAGTCTCGGGAGCCTGGCTGAGCCTCCTCTCTCGCCCCCCGCCTATCCTTCACCGAAGCTTCTTTGTTCCTTCTCGGCTGTGCTTTTGATTTTCTCTAGATCTGGGGGCGGGTCTTGTCTTGTTCCTTGCTGGAGGTGGGGCTGTATCTGTCAGCTTTTTTTCTGATGCTGGTGGGGTTTCTCCTTCTGCTGTTCTCCTCTTCAGCAACTTTTTCAGTCGCTGGAATTGAGCCAGAAAATTCAAAGCTGTTGTTTTCTTCGGTTTTCTTCTCTTCGCCTGTTCTTCACTATTTGGCTGCTTTTTTTGCATGCTTCGGGGTTTCCTTTTTTGGTGTTTTAGGCATGATACAAGGTGCTTCCAAGAAATTTGTGGCTGTTGAGAGAAAATCTTTTGATATGGTGGTTGAAGGTAGAGGTAAGGATATATTGAGAATTACTTATAAAAAAAATGACATATTGAGAATTATCGATATTGGCAGAGGTAGGAGATTTTCTGTTGCATGGGGAAGATTTCGAGCTTCTTAGCATAGCTCCCATTGGTGTAATCAAATCCGTTGAAGGAAAAAGATATTCCTTTTAGAGCTCAAGAAGAATTGTTATTATCCTCTCTGGTTGGTATGATAGCGGCTAGTGTAAGATCTTTGAGGCTGTTAACAGTATCATAGGACCAGATGCTGCATCGGCCGTCCCTGCCTCTTCTTCCCTTGTAGCGGCAACAACTCCTTCATCTTCATCTTCATCTCTTCCTCGGCCACCACCGGGCTGCTGTCGTAAGTGTGGTTTCATTGGTGAGCAGCGTGCGTTTTTGCGATCTTTTGTTGCTGCTGTGTCTTTGCTCTCTGGCTTCTATTCTCAGTCAACCCCCTGCATCCTATATTCCTTGGAGGAATCTTTGGCCTTTGTTAATGATATGCTTCAAGGTGAGGATGGTAATGAGGGTCTCAGAGGGCCTTCTACCGTGCCCCCTTTTGGTTCTTCGATGCCCCTAATAAAGGCTAATGTCTCCTCTGCACCTTCAAGCTTGCAACTTGCAGTTGGCTCTCCTTTGCCCTTGGTTACTTTACTAAATTGTGCAACGGGTAAGTAGTCTTCTCGAAACTTATCTTGGGTTTATGATCTATTTGGTTCTTCAACCTTCTTCTCTGAGTCCTCCTTCATTGCTTCTTGTGGGTAATCAAGGGGCATAAAATTGGAATGTGGGCCTCTTTGGAAGCTTACCTTGTGATCTGCTGCGGGAGGTAGTTAAAGATGGGTTAGTCATGAGTATCATATCTAGCTGTGGCTCTACTAAACCAACTGTGTCAGATAGTTTTGGTTACTCTTCTCAAACTGATTGGCTTTTAGTCCAAGGCGGTGCATCACAACTTGATTCGGATGATTCGGATGTATAGGAGCCACTTGCTGTAGACTTCTCTTATCTACACAATCATGGTGAGAACTTTTCTTTTAATGATATATGGGATGGCTCTAATATTAATTCGCAGAATGTGTCCAGGTAGGTAGCCTTTAAGATGAAAGCATCGCTTCTTGCATTGCTGTTGCTTTTTCGGGCCATGAAAAAGAAGTTGGCTCAATTTCTGTCAAAAATGGACAAGAAAAATGGTGTGACTAAGCAAATTTCTCAAAGAACTCCTCCTCCTGTTCGGAAGCAAAAGGAGTTATGCATACTAGAATTTGCTGTTAACTATGATAAGGGTTCTGCTCAAGTTTCACATGTTGCTTCTCCGGGGTTGGTGGTGCTTTATGTTTATGATGCTCTCTTACAATGTGATGGACGTGAATGATATACGTAAAATATATTTAATTAGAAGTCCGTTGTGGGATTGGAGGTGTAATCTTGTTTTCCGGGACACGAAACTTGAGGACATTTATCTTTCCAATTCTCATTGTCTTTGAGGTTGTAGATCGAGTAATTTTGGTTTCCTTCAAGCTAGATGTTTAATTGGTGGCATTCTGACTTGTGGGATAAGGAGGTTGTTCAGTTGATCTCGTCTTCTACACTTCTAGTGGTGAGTTCTCACTCACTTGCTTTGTTCTTATGGTTGACAGTGGTCTGTCTTTGGCCTTCACTGGTTTATGGTCCACATTCTAGAGAGGACAAGCTTAAGTTTTAGGAGGAGCTGCACAACATTAGAGATGGTTGGACTGGACCTTGGTGCATTGTGGGGGGTTTTAATGAGATTCTTTGCAATCGGGAGAGGACTGCAGCAGCTGGTGCTTCGAATACCATGGGTGAATTTCATGACTTCATCAACTATTCGGCCTGGTTGATCTTCTTCTAAGAGAGGGAGCCTCGCTTGGTCTCACAATGGCGAGGCATCTACTTGTTCTGAATTGGACCGCTTTTAATTTCTTAGGATTGGGAGGAATTACGGCCTGACTTCATTCAGAAGAGTTTACCTCATCCATTATTACATCATTATCCTATTTGTTTAGGGAAGATGGTGGTTGATCTTCTTCTAAGAGAGGGAGCCTCACTTGGTCTCGCAATGGTGAGGCGTCTACTTGTTCTAAAGTGGACGACTTTTTAATTTCTTAGGATTGGGATGAATTATGACCTGACTTCATTCAGAAGAGTTTACCTCATCCATTATCACATCATTATTCTATTTGTTTAGAGAAGATGATCTTTAGTTGATGTAGGATAAGGATAAAGGAGAATTGAGAAGATATGTGTATATCTTAATATTGGCATATTTGAACTATTTTTATAATGTATTATCTTTATAGTTTATCTTTTAGGAATTTTATTTTTTCGTTTATCCTTTTTAGGTAGGGAATATATCTCTTAGATTAGGTATGTATTTGTTTCCTTAATGTTTTAGGTTTCTTCTTTATTTAAACTCTTTTGTTATGTATCAGTGAGATAGACTTGAATGAATTGAATTGTTGAATGTTGAATATTGAAAGTTCTTGTGTGAATTTTCTCGGTTTAGGAATCGCTCTTAGAGCATCCTACATCAAATATTCCCCTTTGTAGGAATTGCTCTTAGAGCATCCTATGTCATTAGTAAAGGGAAGTCTCCTTTTAGGTTCGAGAACACATGGTCATAGGGAGATGGCTTCACCACTCTTATAAAAAAATAGGCGTGACCTTTTTGAAGATCATGGGTGTTCTAGTTGCATTGTTGCTAGAAAACTAAAATTGTTCAAGGAGGGGTTAAAGAAGTGGAACAAAGAAGTCTTTGTGGTGGTATCAAGGTCAAAAAGTATAACCTACGGGGTACTATATCTTCCTTTGATTTGGAAGAAGAAACTGTCGGTCTAACTTCAGACGAGGTTAACTAGAGATAAGCCGCATATATTAATTTAGCTAAAGTTATCTTCATGGAAGAGACTTCCAGCGGACAACTCTCTAGATCCTTATGGATCAAAGTGAGTAATAGGAATACTAGATTATTGTATAAGATGGCCAATTCTCATTACAAGTTGAATTTATGTCATCTATTGTGGTTGGGGTTCTTCTTATAAGTCTTTGGAAGCTATGAAGTCTTGGCGTCCAAGGCTTTTCTTGTTCCTCCTTTTTTTTTTGGGTTTTTTTAAAGGGCTTAGAGTGTTGGCCGGAAAAAAAGGCCCAAGTTCAGAGATTGATGGTAGCAGAGATAAGGATGCTTTGATGGATGTGTGATTATAGGAGGATGGATAGGATTACAAATGATGTGATTAGAAGCGTAGTAAAAGGGAAATCCATAGAACATAAGGTGAGAGGGATTAGACTCAGATGGTTTTGTCATGTAAAGAGGAGTGTGGCTGCACCAGTGAGGAGATGTGAAATGATTAACTTTTAGAGTGTAGAATGTAGAAGAGGCAAAGTACGACTAAAGAAGAGCTAGAACGAGGTGGTTAGAGATGATGGAAAATTTATATGATTGACTGAGGGGCATGGTTCAAGATAGGAGTTTGTGGAGATGTCGGATCAAGGTAGTGGACTATATGTAGTTAGCTTCTTAGCATCCCTTGGGCTGCGAAAGGGTAGGAATTGTGTTGTGTCGTTTTCACTATTTTCTAATCTCGCGTTTGCAGTATTTTTGTATGATAATAGTACTCTCACCTTGTCAAAGTTTCTGTAATCCTACTTCAGACTGTTAAGGTATAGTACTTACCTCTTATATGTTGTTTTTATGTTTTTATTATGTATACTTAGTGCCATTTGGTTTTAGTATTGTATATTTACATTCTCTTTTGTCTTCAAAAGTTTCAACTATATCTTCGCAAAATCCTTTTGCATGGGTTTTTTGAAATTGGTCTCTCTACGGGCGTAGATGTCTGTAGAGGTAAGACTGCCTACAGCTGGATCTAGACTTGTCAATTCGGGCGGGCGGGTCAAATACGGGTTGGTTGTATTTGGGTTCGGGTAAAATACGGGTCGGGTGTATTTTGAGTTCGGGTAAAATACAGACAGGTGTATTTCGGTTTTACGGATTTCAGATCAACCCAACGGGTTTGAAGCGCCTTTTTATTGAATTATTTCTTTTTTTGTTTAAAATCAAAAATTCGGAATTTCTATTGCTTAAAGTTGTTTGTATTTAATGAACACGCATTATAATTGTAATTTCTTCAAAGAATACCAAAAATATCCAAACTTTTCAACATGGTATATGAAATTCACGTGCGAGTCGGCAATGAGTCACGTTTGGCTGGGTTGACCTATATATCAAAATATTAATAATTGGTCAGGTCATTCATTGGTCAGCCCATCTAAAGCATGCTAACGAGTCAGAGCGATTCAACCCATTAATAGCTTGTTTAATAATTTGATGTTTCGTTAATTAATCTAACATTACCTAATTAGGCATGCTTTATTAGTACGTCTAGTCTAACACGAACATAACATTGCATCAAATTCAAGACCAATTGGAAGGAATCCAAACAAAAGAATATTATATACGTGCAAGATATTATAATTATCTATTAAATATAAAATCAAAATTTTAGATTATTGTAGAATAATCTTATTCAAAATGCGATGAGGCGTATTCATTTTACCAAGAATATAATGGTATGACTCGCACATTTTCAATACTTATCTAATTCTAAATTGTTTTTCTTAATATTAGAGCTGTTTCATGGCCATTTTCTAAAATTGTACCATTTATAAGTTGCATATGGCGTTGTCTTATGGGAAAAAATGGGAATCATTGTCTAATTTGCGAATGGATGTGATAATTGTATAATGTCTCTCTGAACGATTCGTTATAATGCAAAACAATTATTGTTAATAGGAAAAAATTAAAGAAAATAAAAAGAAGTATATAATATTCGAGTCGAGCGGCGGGCTCGGGTCAGGTTTGACCTAAAAATTTGCGGGTTTTTCAGGTTCGGTTTATTCCGGGTTCGGGTTGAGACAATCGTGTTCAAAATCGAAAACTTTCGGGCGGGTTCGGGTCGGGTTTTCGGGCCGGGTCAATTTTTGCCAGGTCTAGCTGGATCTTCTTAGACCCCACGAAAGCAGGATATACGTAGAGAGGAGCTGCTGCTGCTGCTGTTGTTTTTGTTTTTTTTTTTTTGGGTAAACCGAGCATTTGAGGCCAAAAGTAGATGGGTTGGCCTTACCTTGCCTAACCGATTTGCAAAGGGTGGAGATTGAGCTTCATTTTCCGAGGAGGAAGTCTACAAAGCTTTGCATTAATGTTGTGGCTGGCCAGACAGAATGACTGTGGCTTTCATCGATGATGATTGGGACACTCTGAAAGTGGATATTTTGAGGATGCTTTTCGAATTTCATTCCACAGGCAAGTTTGTCAAAAGTCTCAATGCAATTTTCATTGGTCTTATTCCCAAGGGCATTAGGGACTGTCGACGATTCAGTTTATTTAGGTAGGCGTATAAGCTTTTATCTAAGATTTTTGCCATCAGATTGAGAGGTGTCATCGTTTATTTGATAATCAAAATGCCTTTGTTGGGTGGAAAAATTTTGGATGACGTATTAATTGCTGATGAGCTTATTGATTCGAGGATCACATGGGGAAGACTTGGGGTGATTTGTAAACTAGATATTGAGAAGGCCTATGACATTGTCAATTGGGAGTTCCTTGTTTACATTTTAAAGAGAATGAACCGTTTGGACAAGTGGATTAGGTGGATGTATTGGTGAATTTCTACCGCTTCTCTTGGACTACTTGTTAATAGTCTCCCTATGGACTAATTTTCTGCTTCTGTAGGACTTCAACAAGGGGATCCTATCATATCCCTTCTTTTTACTCTAATTATGAAGGTATTGAGTAGGATGTTGTCTACAGTTTCACAAGTGAGTTTGATTGCTGGTTTTCCGATTGGATGGTTATATTCTATGAGCTTGGAGATTTCCCACCTCTTTGCAGATAACACGTATGAGCAAATTATCAGTCCTTGCTGCATTGTCATTTGGTTTGAGGCCATATCTGGTTTGAGAGTCCACTTATCTGAGTTGTCTGCTTCACTAGCTGGGGAAGTGGACACTACTCTGTTACTCGGAGGGATTTTGGGTTGTGGTTTGGATTCCGTACCCTCATCTTACAATGGAATTCCCCTAGGTGGCTAGGTGCTAAGTTTAAAGAGAAGTACATCTGCGACCAATCACCGAAAGACTTGAAAAAAGACTTTCTATTTGGAAAAACCAAGTATCTAAGCCCCTTGGGGGGGGGGGGGGATTGACTCTCATCAAAAGTGTCATCTCTAGCATCCCGACCTACTTTCTTTTGCTCTTTCCCAATCCCTGGTCAGTAGCTAACAAAATGGAACTCTGGAAGCTATTCAGAGAAGGTTCCCGTGTGGTTCTCTTGGTGATGATTTAAGTACCACTTGCTGAAATGGAACGTAGTTAAGCAACCTTTTCCTAAGTGTGGCTTAGACGTTAGAGACTTGATCATGTTTAATGAGCTTGTTCTTGGTAAATGATTGTGGACAAATAAGAAAGACAGGCTATGGATGACTGTTGTCAAGGCCAAATATAGGACGGAGGGTTTGGGTCCCAAGTGGGCACAACGGCAGTTATGGCGTAGGTCTTTGGAAATTTATTATCAGAGGTTGGGATCATCTCTTCTCTCATATTGTTTTCAAGGTTGGTGATAGTTCCTTGATCTTTTTTAGACATAGTAGACGGTGTGGTGGTGTTTGCTTGAAGGATCGCTTCCCTTCACTTTTTGCTTTTGCAGCAGATAGGGAAGTACTTGTTGCTGATTATTTGGAGCACAACTCTCCCTCGGTTGTTTGGTTCCCCCTCTTGTTTGTGAAGCCTTCCTGATGATGAAAGTGTTGCCCAACCATCCTTGTGGGATTTCTCCCTTGAGATGGTTAAATGGAGCCTTACTATCACAAGGAATTTCACTGTGAAATCTTTTCTCCTTCACCTCTCTTCGCCTCTTGGAAATTCATCCCTTTCGCCATTGGATTGTGGATTTCTTTGATATGTCATTTGGAAGTGCCAGCTGCTTTGCAAGTGTCCTTTTTGCATGGGAAGCTGAGCAAGACAAGGTTTTAACTTGCGATAACTTACAAAAGAGGGGTAAAATTTTGGTTAAATGGTGTGCAAAAGTGATTTGGAATCTACATACCATTCACTACTTCATTGCCTGGTTGCAGCAATTTTTTGGGAACTAGCTTTGAATTGTTTGGGCCTTCATTACGTGATGCTTAATTCTATTAAATATCAGTTATTGGCATGGGAATGTTTGTTTTGGCAGGAGGGCCAAGTATGAAGTTTTTCAGACAATTCTGCATCCTGTCCGCTGGTTGTTGTGGATAGAGATAAATAGGAGAGTTTTGATGGTGTTGAAATCTGAATTGGGCATTTTAAAGACTATTGCTTAAGGCTTTATTCTTTTAGAAGGAGGAGGTTTTTTTGTTCTTTCTCAATTGATGTAATCAACTTTGTGGATAACCTCTTTTTGGGTTGTAGTTAGCTTTGGTGGGATGCGTATTCACCATCTGTTCTTGTAATGTCTTTTATTTATCAATATATTACCCTTTCCTTATCAAAGAGAAAAGAGTCATACCATATGGGCATCCTGGTGGGATGCATATTCACCTTTTCCTTAGCTTTGTGAGATGCATATTCACACGCTAGGCAAATAGAGGGAAAGAAGAGCAAGTGACTCAATGAAGTTTATCTTACCAAGAATCGAAGCTTTATTTTTTGAGAACTTTGGATAGTTCGGGTCAGGCTCTCGATTCTGGTGCAAAATTGTGTTGTCTGTATTTTACGGATAACATTATGTAGGGGAGGTGGAGGGAATGAAGTTCTTTTGCCTGTTCCTGTTTTGTGCATAGGTGACATCCCCTGTATGTGTATTAGGACAATTAATCAAGAGTAGTTATATACTAAGACACGAAGGGGATGTCACCCCTGTACAAAAGGGACAAATATTAAAAAATTGTTCCTCGGGAGTTTTTGGTTTTTGGAAGATGACACCTTTGGCCATTTGGTGGTGGATGGTGGTGTACTTGGAAGGAAAGTAATCGTCGTATTCTTGAGGACAAAGCCTCATCCTATTTGATTTCAAGCTCTACTTTTTAAAGATCTTGTATCGTTGTTGGGGGAAACTTGAGTTTCTTTTGGGATGAAACTTGAGGGCATATATAGTGCTTCCTTTTGTACAGGGTTGGTATGCCCTTTGTGTCTATCTAATGCAACCTTTTGTTTACTCATTAAAAAAATGCACCCTTTTGTTTACTCATTAAAAAAAGCCAAAATTATGCCCTCAAGCTCTCATCCATAATACAATTGAAATTGTCCAAAAAATTCAGATTTCTTTCACCACAGTACTCTATACCACATTCTCGAGAGTGGAGCTTGACATCTTGAAAGGACGTAGCTTTGTCCTCAATTAATCCGTCGATTTCTCTCCTTTCAAGTAAACCAACAAATAGCTAGAGGAACCATTTTCCAGACTTCAAGAAGCCAACTCTTTCTCATACTTCTCTAAGCCACCACATCTTTCAAATTAGATGGTTGGTTCAAACTAACCCCCATCAAAGAGAGAGAGAGATGCCAAAGCAAAGAACGCCCGGTGTAGTATCAAAAATCAAAGTTAGCTTTTGATTACTTATCAACCAATAAAAAAAGAGAATAAGAAAAAGTGATGAGTTTGAGAGGAAAAGGAGAGGGAGAGCATGGAGAGACTGAATATGACTGCATTAGAGTTGAGAAAGACCAATAAAGAGTAACAACCCCCCCCCCTCCTTTTCCTTTTTTTGGGGGGGGGGGGGAGGGGAGCCACACTATTGGAAAGGGTGGCTGATAACTGGGTTGGTTACAGACAAATTTTAAGAGGTTGGATGGAGAAAAGTATCAAAATATGAAAGAGAAGTATAATTGATTTGAACTTATCTATTCTTTACGATCAACAGGGAGGACTTGATATTGTTGGATGGTCAACTAATATGGGTTATGTAATGATACTTATTCAGATGTCGTATATATTCCAGCTGGAGAAAGAGATTGACTGTCCTAAAAAGTGTGAATTATGTTCTTAAATCATGTATCAATGAGTCCACCATCCTTCATACCCATTTAAGACAAGTGGCCTGCAAGTATGTTGTAGCCCTGGTAATTATGGTGGATAACCCATTCTCGCCTTGCTAATTTGATGTTGAGATGTATGTGCACTTGCTGCAGGTGTTGTTTGATGTCGTTCCAACCATTAAATTTGAAGATGCCATTAAATTGATCAGCATGCAGCCAACCAATTCTACTGCTGCTGTGTGGGAAAGGTTTGTGCTGAAAACTCTTATACCTTTTATGTGAAGTTGCTTGCAGTCAAGTAGAGCTTACATCTTGAAATATTCCCTGTGAATGATCTTTAGGATGGTACAGAGGACACGTCTGCTATCCTATTTGATTTAATTTTATATTGTCTAACTTCTAATCAGACACATAATAAATTAATATCCCAGGGGCCTGCCAAAGTTCATAGACATTTTTCATTATACTGTGCTGGATTAAATTAATTGAATTTTTCTCTTTCAGGGACATTTCTTGGCCTAGTTTAGTTATCCAACTTAGATATTCCTTAATATTGTATGACATTGGGAGGTGGATTAAGTTTGGCATTCTTAAAAACTCGTGCTTTTATTTATCTATCCACTGGTTCACATGGTAGGTACAACTGTATAAGGAGGTTCCATATCATCCTTTCTTTCTATTGTCTAGAATGAGTCATTAGTTAGGGTTCTAAGTTGGTTCATTGAAGTCATGATTTTGCGAGAGCTTGAGGCCATAATGAATTTTGTATTTGCCTTTGTACCTGGATGACATCCCTTTGGTGTCCTCATAACGTGCTTTAGATTACTGATCAAAATGAATTAGTTTATCAAAGTCATCCTGTCTTATTGAAGATCACTTGAGGCTACTACCTGATTCGTCTGCATATTAGGGCTTTTAGGTTAGCTAAGAGGCCTTTCTATTATCTAGGATGAGTCATTGCACTTGGGTTTCAAAGTCGATTCCTCAAATACATCCTGTCCTGTTGAAGATGACTTAGGACGGCTACTTGATTCTTCTTCAGACCACTATGTGGTTCTTGTTCATATCAGCGTCTTGTTGTTTCTTATTGTAAAAATTGTAATTTGGCAATGAAACTAAAACTGTTGGAGGAACACATTAATGAGTGGAATAGGACACTTTCCGGCATTTTGATAAACGGGGAGAATATGATGAATAACAATGTCAACCGTTCGCTTTCATAGAGAGAGAGAGGAGATATTGAGAGTCAAGAATGACGTAGGAAATCTTGTAGAGAATGGGTTAAGGGAGGGATTGAAATACTAAATTCTACCATATATTGCTGGCGATGATAGGAAGCAGTTCAACAATCGCCATTGTGTGGGAAGGGATGGAAGCCATTTGAATCCTCCTTAGTGACAAAGTTTGTTTCTTTAAGATGCGAAGCTTGACAGAGTGGTTGACTGAGGTGGAAGTTGATAGATGACAAGGTGGTTTACGGATGGGGATGCTTGCTTTGGTAGGATGGCAATTTTTTCTATTTTTTTTTTTTTTTAAAGAATGAAATTACATAACCATATGGAAACTGTTCCTGCTATCTAGATGTTTGTGATTGCTTGAGAGGAGCTAGACAAGAGGCCAAGATAGCTAATTAGCTATAGGAGTTGGAGGATTTGTAGCAAAGTTGCTTTTAGATAATAAAAAATATGAAGATAACTTAGAAAAAATAGGAATCTGTGATTTCTTCACTTTGACATTTATCTCTTTCTTTGACAGGGGTTAGTTTAGCCCAACTATCTAATGTGAAAGATGTTGTGGTTGCTTGGAGGAGAAATATGAAAAAGAGTGGGGTTCTTGTAGTTTGGAAAATGTCCAGCTATTTGTTGGGCTACTTGAACGTATAGAAATCGACAGCTTTTTTGAGGACAAAGCTATCTTCTTTCAAGATTTAAAGCTGTACTTTCGAGGATGTTGTAGAGTTGGACTATTGTGCTTGATCGTGAAAATAATTTGAAGTTTTTGGACATTGTACATTGTATTATGGCTGGGAGCTTGAGGCCATAATGTTTTTGTATTTGCCCTTTTTGTACATGGGTGACATTCCCTTGGTGTTCTTCAATATGACTCTTGATTACTTATCCCAAAAAAAAAAAAAAAAAGAGGAAGGGGGGGTTTACTTAACAAGTGAAACTCGTACCTTTAGTCCAGTTATACTGAAAAATTGGAATCGTGAAGAACATGAATTTTCTCAAGCCTATCTTCACTGGTGGGCTACTTGGAAGGAGAAATCGACATATTTTTGAGGACAAGGCCTATTTTTTGAGGTTGTTGTATAGTTGGAGTGTCAGGCTCAATGGTAACAAAAATTTGAACTTTTTGGCTTTTGTAGATTGCATTATGGATGAGAGCTTAAGGGCATAATGTTTTTGTGTTTGTCCCTTTTGTACATGGGTGACATCCCCTTGGTGTCCTTCTAATATACCCCTTGATTACTTATCAAAAAAAAAAAAAAAGAAAAAAAGAAGCCTATCTTCACAGTGCAGAAGAGTGAGCTTGAACCCTTGTCTAGCAGAAGGGGTGTTTGGTTTAGAAAAGGGAACAAAGAGTGGTTGGATTTCCCATGTGTTGAGGGAGATGTGCTTTGATTCTAGTGCTTCAGTTGTTTACTCTTAGCTAAGAGCTTAGATGATTTGATGGTAATACTATATTCTATTGTAGTCCACCACCTTGTTGGCTGCTTATATCCTGGAAAGGTCATAGTCAAGTTTGCTTGACGTGGTGTAGTAGAAGCATGTCATATCTTCTGTTATGAGTAAGGACTAAGCATGATAGAAAAGCTATTAGAAAAACTTATTGCGGTTATGGTGTTAGTAACCGGCTAAGAAGATGGCTTCACCATTACAAATTGCATTAGAACTCCTAGTTGGAAGTGTGAACTAAGTGCTATGTCGTGCAAAGTGCTACGCATTGGGGTGATCTCTTGAATCCCAGGGTGTAACAAAGTCCTATACATGGAGTTACCTCTAGTATCCATACTTCCCGGGTAAGGGTTAAGCCTAACAAGCTTGTAGATATTTAAGCGAGGAAGAATGTAATACCCCTCAGTTAAGAAATGCTTAAATGGTTTGATGGCGTTTCTTATGTCACGAGGTGGGCTTCCTTTTTCAAGTGCTATTTAAAAGAAACTCGCCAACTAAGTATGCTGGAATGGGTGATTTTGTGGGAAGTTTCTTTTGAGCATGTGAGCGAGGACAATACACAAGGTGGCATCTTGACTTGGAGTAAGGATGACTCACAGTTATGCATGAGTATTATAAGGCTTGTGATGTTTTATTTTTTTGGCCAATAATGAGTCTAGAAAGTCTTTCTTTGGGTTCTATGTTACCGGTTCATCACAACCTCCTAGATCTTTTCATGCAGATTAGAGGGAAAAGAGAAAGGGAGTGTGAGGCTAAAAAATAGGAAAGACTGGAGTTATGGATGATACATGATAGCAAATTATATTGTTAGTTTGCTTTGTTCCATTGATGCTAGGTTAATTCAGTTTGAAAATTATAACAAGAGAAAGTTTATCAGAGAGGGAATTTTAGTAATATTGAGATTTCTGTTTGTGTGAGGGCTTTTAGTAGGCAAATTGCCAGCACATTAACTTTTGCATTTTCAAGTTATTTCGTTTTGTTTTTGGCTTTTTGCAGTTATTTTCTTCTGGTTTTTTATTTTATACTTAGTTGCTTTTACCTGACAGTTTATTCGTGTCTTCCCCTTTCATATAATGTGTGTAACATTAACGTGACTATTGCGGAGATCCCTTCTGTCACTAAATATATTTCCATTTCTTAGTCATTGACGCTCTGGTGATGCTTGTACTACTATTTCCTTTGGTTCTGTAAATTTATGTTTTCTGACTAAAATATCCTGATAGGATTCAGGATGTTGAACTTATTCACATGCGGTATGCGCTTGATTGTGCTGTGATGGCACTGGGAGCTATGGAAAAAAGTGTCACAGATGATAAAAAATGCCATCCTCTAATGGCATTAGGTTTTTTGAAACAATTGAGGCTCCATCTTGAGGCTATCAATAATGTGCCACGCAAGGTAGTATTGTTTGCATATTGCTATATCATGGCCTTCTCGTCATTAATTCTCATAATTTTTTACTTACTGCTCCATTGGTTGTATATTGATGACTGATTCTTGACATTACAGATATTCATGGTGAACATTATCATTTCACTGTTACATGTGGACAACATTGCAGTTGACTCTGAACTATTTGGTGTTACAATGAGCAACAGCCAAATATCTCAGACCAGCTTGGAGAATTGTGATGATCCTACTTTTGATGAATCTGGACATCAAATGGTTGCTGCTTTTGTGGAATCTCTACTGGATACCTTGCGCCACAATTTACCATCTGAGCATGCTTTGGATGTTACTGATACTAGTGGAGAAAGACAAGCTGTTGAGTGGAGAATCTCAAGTGCTAGAAGTTTCATTGAAGATTGGCAGTGGCGTTTGTCAGTGTTGCAGCAGCTGTTGCCCTTACCTGAGCTGAATTGGCGATGGAAGGAGGCATTGACTATATTACGTGCTGCCCCCTCAAAGCTACTCAACTTGTGAGCTCCCCCCTTCTTTCCTTTTCAAAATAGTTTCAGAGGGTGTGCCTGTTAGCAGACTGGAGTTCCTTCTTCAATAAAATTTTCTGTATGATGTTTTTCCGAAGTGAAATTCTCTGCAGGAATCTCAGCTCCTTGACAGCTAAACCGGAAAACACTTTAGGAGTGGCCTCATAATTCTCGGTGGCCTAGAGTAGATCACTATGATGAATCCCTTCAACCATGGAAGCTGTTTGTTGAGACTAGCATCTAATTTTATGCTACTCCACATCAAGTCATGACCTCCAGGTTCGATTTTTGTGTGAGGGAGAAACTCTAATAATTTGCAGGCTAATTCCTTTCCTCAATTATTAGGTAATCTACAGAAGCATCCTAGAAAGGACCAGAAACTGAACCCTTAATTGTTGATCACTGCAACAAATATCGTATGGGGGGGGGGGGGGACCTCCTGGGACCATTGGTGACCTTAAATCCCAGAAATGATGAAATGTTGGAAGCTAACTAAGTAGACTTCAAAATGCTGTAAACAACCAATGACCTCTCTTCTAGTTAGCAGAACTCCAGAACAGTTAATCTTGGCTTACCCCCCCCCCCCGGCCTGCTTGGTGCGACAGGTTTTGGCTGCACCATCTTTTTCAGGATGGGGAAGTTCTTTTTGAATGACCAATGTTCTCTCTTTCTAAAAACCTAAAGCTTTTCATGATTTCCAAACTTTATCGCAATTAGAAGAAGCAATAGGAATATTAGTATGTCACCAACTGTGCATCTCTGGGGTTAGTCTCCTGAATTCTGCTAATGCTTCACACATGAGAAGGTCACATCTCTACTGAGCCAAGTTTCTCTGATGAAAAATGTGTCTGGAACCAACAGAAAACACAAATTATCTTTAGTTCATCACTGTGCGGCGTATTGATATCTTAAAAGCTATTCCTAGAAGGTAAGATCAACAAAATATTTTAATATAACTAAAATATTAGCTTCTCAAGCATGAGTGAATTATATTCTACTTCCTATTCGCCTTACAGATCCATAACAGTGACGGAGGGAAACTCATAGTTACAATGAGATCGTGACACTACCTGATATAAACTACGGTTGTTGAACTCTTGGTTGAGGCCTTTCTTGATAAAATTTATGACCGCCTGATTGTAGCAGTCTAAGCCCAAGGCCCAATTTTGTCAAGTAATGGGTTAAGAGATGTTACTCATATTTTTAGACTTCCTTTAGGTGTAGTCCTAGGCATAATACCAGTGGGTCTTGATATTATTTAGATCTCTATTTTCCATTTTTGTTTAGGGTTATCATTCAGGAAACCAATTCTCTGTTATATAACTGACGAATGGGGAGTCTATGCATGATTTTTCCTCGTCGTACCCATAGAGCAGCACCTTGGGGTGGCTTACTCGCAAATTATACCATACACCCACTGGTACAGGACTATTGCTGTTTTGAAGCACTAAAGTAACAACTAGACAAATCCAAAATATGAACTAATGAACACCAAAATAACTCTCGGTTTAAGCCGGAGTATATTTTCATTCACTACAAACTAATTTTGATTTTTATTAAAGTGACAACTAAACAATACCAAAATAAAATGATTGGATTTATGTACTATGTCAATGTACTTGATAATACTAGATGCGTTCTAGTCTTTAATATAGGAACCTATCAAGTATGGCCAAGTTGCTTGTATTTTGTAGAATGTGTTCTTATATTTGGTTTGAGTTGTAACCTATCAGCCTATGGTTCTATATAGACTTTGAGTATAATTAATACTAAAATAATTATTTTTTAGATACTTCCAGTATTTTATTCCCTCTAATAGTGTAGAATACAATAGCGTTTATTGTATAATAGAATAGTGTTTAGTTACGATAAACGACATTTAATGTACAATAGATATATAGTTTTTCTTAAAAAGAAGACTAAGCAAGTGTTGAATAATTTTTCTTTAAAAAAATATTGCTTATTCTCTTAAGAGCCCTTTCTCTCTCCAGGTGCTCGACCCCCACCCCCTCTCTCCAGGGGCTGGTCCTCGGTGGCCGGGAAGCTCAGGGTGCCCGGAGTGGTCATCGGAGATCCACCTGAGGTCTGCTGGACTTTAGGTCTCCGGGAGCAGCCGACCGTCCACTTCGCCGGTCGTCCGTGTTCACTTTCGGCCCTCCATTGTTGCTCTCTCATGTCTTTGCGCCGGAGGTGGTCTAAGGTGATTTCCGGGCACTGCGTTGGTTTGGCCGGCAGATTCTGTCATCTCTGGTGAGATTTGTAGCGGTTTTCCGGTCGCTGGCGACTTTTCCGGCCACCGGAATCTTGCCGGAATTTCGCCATCTCACTTTTTTCGGCCCAGATTCGGCCGACTTCTCTCTTGGTGCTGATGTTTCCTCCGTCTAGTCTTCGGAGAGTGGCTTTTGTGGTAGTTCTCCTCGTTTTCTCACTTCTCCGGTCAGTGTACGGTAGCGTTGGGTCCGTGGTCACTTTCTTTTGCTCTCTTCTTAGCTTGTTCTGTACTGTGGGTTTTCTTCCTCCCCCTGCTTTACATGGACCTTGTGTTGTGTTATGTATGCTGCCGTGAGGGTGGAAGGGAAGTTCCTGGAAGTGACGGGGGGTGTGAGAGGTCCTTTTCCTTTTAAAGTTGCTGAATCTAGCAAAAGGAAAAGGTCTCTCATCCGGTTGACCTTCTAGGAGTTTTGATGGGTGGCAGTTCAAATGGTTCGCTTTTGCTTCTCAAAGGGTGAGCCATTGTGGTTGAAAACTTTTAGGTGGGGTCAGAGGTGTCTATTGCTTCAACTGAGGAAGAATAGCAAAGGTAGATTCATTGTCCTCTCTCTTTTGGGTAATGGTGGGCAGGCTAGGACACTGATTTTCCCTGAGGGTGCGAAGGCAGAGGGCTGGTTTGGGGTGACAAAGATTTTCAAGGAAAATCTGATTGAAGGCCATAAGAAGCCATCTCATACAAAAAGGAATGCTCCTATTTCCTCTAGGTCTCCTGTGAGCAAGGATAGGTCTTTTGCTAGTGTCGTTCGAGGTCATCTGGGTGGCTTCCCTGATTCATCTTTGATGGGGTGGAAGTGTAGGGATTGTGGTTCATGGGATGTTTGTGCAGCTGTGATAGGCGAAGTACATAATGGTAGTGGTAACGTGTTCTTTTTCAAGGACAATGTTAATGATGTGTCAGTGTCTCCTGGCATGAAGGGTGGTTCTAAGAAGTTTGTGGAGGTTTCTTCTCCCTATATTAATCAATTTCAGGTGTTGAGAGATCTTTTGGAGAACTATCCCTTCTCTGATTGTGAGTGCAAATTTCATTGTAGTTCTCCGTGTGCCTCAAGGGTCCCAGAATCACCTCTTAATGTGGTGGAGGAGGAGTTGCATCCTGCAGCTCGCTCACCAGCCATGAGTGTGGTAGTTTACTCTCGTAGGAAGAAGCTTGGAAAGACTGAGCTCGTTATTGATGCTGGGTCGGGTTCTCCTAACATGCAGGAGGTGGGAGGGCCTTCTTTGTTGGAGGAAGCTCTGCATCAAGCCCACACTCAAGGTTTAGATGATGCTGCATTAGTCGGTTCTGCTTATTCAAGAAATGTTAGTGAAGGTTCTGCGTGGGTCTTGGAAAGAATGATGTTCTTTTGTAAGAAGATGGGTCTGGCCATTGAAGGTAGAGAAATGGAGTTGCTCTCTTTTCTTGTCTCGATGGAAGCTAATAGAATGAAAGGTGACCAATTGGTTGAAGAGACTAGGGGGGATGCAGTTGCAAGGGATAGATTGTCTTCGGACGGGGCCATTTGTTAAAGTTCTTGCCTCGAATGCTAGGGGACTCAATTGTCCAAACAAGCGAGGGGACGTTAAGTGGGTGTTGCATACTTTTGCGTGCGATGTTGCCATTCTCCAAGAATCCAAGTTGGAGGTTGTTAATCGTCCGATAGCGATTAGTCTGTGGGGCCGTCGCCCGATTGAGTGGCTTTACTTACCTTCAGTGAGTCGCTCAGGAGGCATTATTGTCATATGGGATCTTCGAATCTTGGAGCTTGGCGACTCTCGCATTGGGTCGTTTTCTATTTGTTGCAAGTTTAAGTCTGTGGAGGACAATTTTGAGTGGGGTCTGATTGGGGTATATGGGCCTAATGACGACTATATGCGACAGGCCTTATTTGAGGAGTTGTCGTTCTTTATGTCTTCTTGGGACATTCCGTGGTGTTTGGGTGGGGACTTTAATGTCATCAGGTTTCCTTCAGAGAGATCCACAGGTGGTCGGTCGTCTTAGGCAATGAGTGAGTTCTCTAGTTTTATAGATTCTTGCGATCTGATCGATCCTCCTCTGGAAGGTGCACGCTTTACTTGGTCCAGCCATGAGGAGGTTCCTGTGTTATCTCGCATTGACCGATTTCTTTTCTCGGTTGAGTGGGAAGATCACTTTCAGGGGGTTCATCAAGTTACCCTTCCGAAAATCACTTCGGACCATTTTTCCATTCTTCTTCGAGTTGGAGAAGTCTCTAAAGGTGGACGTCCTTTTAAATTCGAAAATATGTGGCTTGAGGTGGATGGCTTTAGTGACCTTGTCAAATCGTTTTGGGATGAACTGGTTGTCTCTGGCCCCTCCAGTTTTATTTTGGCAAAAATACTGAAGTTATTGAAGACCAAACTTAAACAGTGGAACAGGGATGTGTTTGGCTATTTAGAGTTGAAGATGGCTAGTTTGGTGGAGAAAGTGAAGCTCTTAGATGAGAAGGAGCAGCAACAGTCTTTCTTGTGACTAGATAGAATTGAAAGATTGGAAGTTAAAAAAGAACTCTCTTTGGTGCGAAGGTCCATTGATATTTACTGGCGCCAAAGAGCAAAGCAACAGTGGATGGTGGATGGTGATCGCAATACCAAATTTTTCCATCAGATGGCAAATAGGAGAAGAAAGTTTAATGCTATTCACAAAATTAAAGTGGATGGCGTGCTTTATGATGCTGCTGCCTTGGCGAATGATGCAATTGTTCACTTCTATGAAAATCCGTGTCATGAAGATCATCCATCGAGGATTTTTCTTGATGGTATTGCTTTTGCCTCTATTAGTCTTGATGATGCTAGGGATATTGAAACTGACTTTACTGAAGAGGAAGTTTGGAATGCCATCACTGAATTAGGAAACGAGAAAGCGCCACCTTTGAGAAAAGTTTAAATGGCATTTTTATTAGTTTGATTCCCAAAGTGGCTGGTGGAGATGATATTAAGTCTTCTAGGCCAATCAGTTTGGTAGGGATTGTTTATAAGATTCTTGCCGAAGTCCTCGCTTCAAGATTGAGGAAAGTTGTCGGAAAAATTGTGGGTCCCTCGCAGCATGCTTTTGTTCCCGGCCGTCAAATTTTGGATGCTGCCTTGATTGCTAATGAGTGCATCGATTTTTACATTAGATATGGGATTTCGGGTATCCTGTGTACGCTTGACATTGATAAGGCTTATGATCATGTCTCTTGGAGTTTCCTTTTGGCTATTCTTGAGACAATGGGCTTTCCTAATAAGTGGAGGAAATGGATCTTTTTTTGTATTTCCACTGTGCGCTTCTCGATCTTGATTAATAGTGTAGCATCTGGTTGTTTCTTGCGTGGCTTTCGGATTAGCAACCCTCATTCCGAGGGTTTGTTGATTTCACATTTGCTCTTTGCCGATGATGCCCTTGTTTTTTGCAAGCCGAACGAAAGTAATTTGGGTTACTTAAGGTGCGTCCTTCTGCTTTTTGAAGCTATGTCTGGGTTAAGGGTTAACTTTTCCAAAAGTGCACTCATCCCTGTTGGTGAGGTGCCTGATGTTCATGATTTGGCCCATTTCTTTGGGTGTGGAGTTGAGTATCTGCCTTCTTCTTACTTTGGTCTTCCTCTTGGTGCTCCTTATAAGGGCATAGCTGTTTGGGGCCGAGTTGTTGAGAGGTTCCATTAAAAATTGACAGGCTGGAAGTCTAAGCTTTTGTCTAGAGGGGGTAGATTGACACTTTTGAAAAGCACTTTGTGTAGCTTACCTATTGACTTCATGTCTTTATTCACCATCCCAGCTAGCATTGCCAGTCGGTTAGAGAAAATCATGAGAGATTTTCTTTGGAATTCTAATGAAAATGGTGATGGCCTCCATTGGGTTAGTTGGAGTTAAGTATGTCGTCCTAAGCATGAGGGAGGACTTGGCATAAAACCTCTCCGTGTTATGAACGATGCTTTGAAGACCAAATGGCTGTGGAGGTTTGCAAAGGGGGATGATGCTATGTGGAAAAGCGTGATCAAGGCAAAATATGGGATTGATGAGTTGGGTTGGTGGAGTAAGAAGAGTTCTTATTCACACGGTGTTGGTTATTGGAAATCTATTTTAACAGGTCTTGAGCGTTTGAAATCTTTAGTGCATTTTGAGGTGAAGGATATCTCAAGGGTGTTATTTTGGCATGATGTTTGGTGTGGGGAGCGACCTTTAAAGACTCTTTTTCCTGATCTTTTTAGGATGGCTCGTTTAAAGTATGCCACGGTGCAAGAAGTTGTTTCTTGGAATGGTGACATTAGCCATTGGAACTTGACTTTTGTGAGGAATCTAAACCATTGGAAAGTGGACAGTTTTTGTAACTTGTTAGCCGTACTTGCTGGCAAAGAGGTTCTGTCTCAAGGCAAGGATGAGATTGTGTGGACACTTAACTCTAAGGGATGCTTTACCGTCAAGAGTTTTTGTTCCACACATTTTGATGCCTTGGGTGGTTATGATTTTGCTACTAAGTCCATTTGGAAGTCTAATGCTCCCACAAAAGTGTGTTTCTTTGCGTGGGCAGCCACCATAGGCAAGATCCCTACGGATGACATGCTTAAAAAAAAATTTTTAGAGGTCCAAGCAGATGCTCTGTGTTTGGAGGAGGAAGAAACTGTGGATCATCTCCTTGTACATTGTCGTTGGGTTTTCGCGCTATGGGATTTTGCTCTCTCTCTTATGGGGATTAGTTGGGTTCAACCTTCTAATGTAAGAAATGTGGTTGTAGCTTGGAGGAGAAGGATGAAGAAGAGTTAGGTCCTTGGAGTTTGGAACATGGTTCCTTTGGCTATTTGGTGGGCTACGTGGAAGGAGAGAAATCGTCGTATCTTTGACGATAAAGTCTTGTCGTTTCAAGATTTTAAGCTCTATTTTTTTGAGGTGGTTGTATGGTTGGAGTGTTGGGCTTAGTGGTACCAAAAATTTAAATTATTTGGCTTTTGTCGATTGCATTATGGATGAGAGCTTAAGGGCATAACGTTTTTGTATTGTGCCCCTTTTGTTAATGGGTGACATCCCCTTGGTGTCCTTTTAATATATTTCTTGATTACTTACTAAAAAAAAATTTTTTTTTTTCTTTAAAAAAGTATGAAGGTGTGCAATGGAGCAAATTATATTGTACACCGGCTAATACAGGATATGGTACATGCTGTTTTGAAGCAATAAAGTAACAACTAAACAACACCAAAATATGAACTAATGAACACCAAAATAACTCTAGGTTTGCCGAAGTATATTGTCAGTGACTACAAACTAATTTTAATTTTCATTAAAGTGGTAACTAAACAATACGAAATAAAATGATTGGATTTATATGTTATTTCAATTTACTTGATTCCACTAGATGCTTTCTAGTCTTTAATATGGAAACCTCTCAAGTATGGCCAAGTTGCTTGTGTTTTGTTGAATGTGTTCTTATATTTGATTTGAGTTGTAACCTATCAACCTATGGTTCTATATAGACTTTGAGTATAACTAATGTTAAAATAATTATTTTTTATATACTTTTAGTGTTTTTTCTCTCTAGTGTTTCAGTGTAGAATATAATAGTATTTAGTGTATAATAGAATAGTGTTTAATGTATGATAAAATGACATTTAGTGTACAATAAAATATATAGTTTTTCTAAAAAAAATTTAAAAAATTTGCGGAGGCAGTGTAGAAAATAATAATGTTTATTGTAAAATAGAATTGTGTTTAGTGTATGATAATGGTGTGTACAGTATTCCTATACCTTTGGGTGCACGATATAACAACTATTGTACCCTATACAAGATGAGGCGGTTTTAGGCGTCTCATGGAATTCTTCATAGCAAAGGCACAACAGAGGAGCGTTGGGAAGAGAAGAGGAGCGTTGGGAAGAGAGGAGAGTTGCTGATGGAGATAATATCCCTTTTTTTAAGTTGATAGTGGCATGGATAAATTATTCCTTTTGAGTAATAATCCTTATCTAATTTTATGATTTAGCTTTGAATTAAGCACAAAAACCTATGAACCGTAATTTGGGAACTCTCCAACACTTGAGTTTGACGATTAAGGTTCCCAAATTACGGTTCATAGGTTTTTGTTCCTTCAGAGAGATCCACAAGTGGTCGGTCGTCTCGGGCAATGAGAGAGTTCTCTAGTTTTATCGATTCTTGCAATCTGATCGATCCTCCTTTGGAAGGTGCACGTTTACTTGGTCCAGCCATGAGGAGGTTCCTGTGTTATCTCGCATTGACCGATTTCTCTTCTCCGTTGAGTGGGAAGAGCATTTTCAGGGGGTTCATCAAGTTACCCTTACGAAAATCATTTCGGACCATTTTCCTATTCTTCGGGTTGGGGATGTCTCTAGAGGTAGATGTCCTTTTAAATTAGAGAATATGTGGTTTGAGGTGGATGGCTTTAGTGACCTTGTCAAATCTGTTTGGGATGAACTGGATGTTAATCGCCCCTGCAGTTTTATTTTGGCAAAGAAACTGAACTTTTTGAAGACCAAACTTAAACAGTGGAACAGGGAAGTGTTTGGCCATTTAGAGTTTAAGATGGCCAGTCTGGTGGAAAAAGTGAAGCTCTTAGATGAGGGGCAGCAACAAACTCTCTCATGGGCGGATAGATTTGAAAGATTGGGAGTTAAAAAAGAACTCTCTATGGTGCGAAGATCCATTGATATTTATTGGCGCCAAAGAGCAAAGCAACAGTGGATTGAGGATGGTGATCGAAATACCAAATTTTTCCACCAGGTGGCAAATAGGAGAAGAAAGTTTAATGCTATTCACAAAACTAAAATGGATGGTGAGCTTTATGTTGATTCTACCTCGGTCAATAATGCGATTGTTCACTTCTATTAGAATCTGTATCATGAAGATCAACCATCAATGATTTTTCTTGATGGTATCGCTTTTGCCTCTATTAGCCTTGATGATGCTAGGGATCTTGAAAAAGATTTTACTGAAGATGAAGTTTGGAATGCCATCTCTGAGTTAGGCAACGAGAAAGCTCTAGGGCCACATGGTTTTAATATAGCCTTTTTCTAGCATTGTTGGTCTATTGTCAAAGGGGAGATTATGGGAGTTTTTGCTAACTTTCATAGTAAAGGTGTTTTTGAGAAAAGTTTAAATGCTACTTTTATTACTTTGATTCCCAAAGTGGTTGGTGCGGATGACATTAGTCTTTTAGGCCCATCAGTTTGGTAGGGAGTGTATATAACTACTATAAGATTTTTGCCAAAGTCCTTGCTTCAAGATTGAGGAAAGTTGCTGGAAAAGTTGTGGGTCCCTCGCAGCACGCTTTTGTTCCTGGCCGTCAAATTTTGGATGCTGCTTTGATTGCTAATGAGTGCACTTATTCTTATATTAGATCTGGGATTTCTGGTTTGACATTAAGAAAGCTTATAATCATGTCTCTTGGAGTTTCCTCTTGGCTATTCTTAACAAAATGGGCTTTCCTAACAAGTGGAGGAAATGGATCTCTTTTTGTATTTTCACTGTACGCTTCTCTATCTTAATTAATGGTGAAGCATCTGGTTTTTTCTCAAGCTCAAGAGGTCTAAAGCAAGGTGACCCCTTTTCGCCTTTATTGTTCATTTTGGTTATGGAGACTCTCAGTAGGTTGGTGATTAAAGCAGGTGAGGAAGGTTTCTTGAATGGCTTTCGTATCAACAACCCTCATTCCAAGGGTTTGTCGATATCCCATTTACTCTTTGCCGACGATATCCTTGTCTTTTGCAAGCCAGACGAGAGTAATTTGGGTTACTTAAGGTGCATCCTTCTGCTTTTTGAAGCTATGTCTGGACTAAGGGTCACCCTTTCCAAAAGTGCACTCATTTCGGTTGGCGACGTGCCTAATGTTCATGTGTTGGCCCGTTTCTTTGGGTGTGGAGTTGATCATCTGCCTTCTTCATACCTTGGTCTTCCTCTTGGTGCTCCTTATAAGGGCATAATGATTTGGGACCCGTTGAGAAGTTTCATAAGAGATTGGCAGGTTAGAAGTCTAAGCTTTTGTCTAAAGGGGGCAGATTGACCCTTTTGAAGAGCACTTTGTGTAGTCTGCCCATATACTTCATGTCTTTATTCACCATCCCAGCTAGCATTGCTAGTCGGTTAGAGAAAATCATGAGAGATTTTCTTTGGAATTTCAATGATAATGGCAACGGCTTCCATTGGGCCAATTGGAATGAGGTATGACGTCCTAAACGCCAGGGAGGACTTGGCATAACACCTCTTCGTGTTATGAACGAAGCTTTGAAGACCAAATGGTTGTGGAGGTTTGCAAAGGAGGATTATGCTCTGTGGAAAAATGTGATCAAGGCAAAATATGGGATAGATGAGTTGGTTTGGTGGAGTAAGAAGAGTTCTTATCCTCACGGTGTTGGTTGCTGGAAATCTATCTTGGCAGGTCTTGAGCGTGTCAAATCTTTAGTGCATTTTGAGGTGAAGGATGGCTCAAGGTGTTATTTTGGCATGATGTTTGGTGTGGGGATTGACCTTTAGAGACTCTCTTTTCCGATCTTTTTAGGATGGCTCTTTTGAAGTATGCCACGGTAAAAGAAGTAGTTTCTTGGAATGGTGATATTAGCCATTGGAATTTGCCTTTATGAGGAGTCTTAATGATTGGGAAGGGGACAATATTTGCAATTTGTTAGCCGTACTTGCTGGCATAGGGGTTCTGTCCCAAAGGTAAGGATGAGATTGTGTGGTCACTAAACTCTAACTGATCCTTTAGTGTCAAGAGTTTTTGTTTCACACAATTTGAAGCCAGGGATGGTTGTGATTTTGCTGCTAAGTCCATTTGGAAGTCTAAAGCTACCATAAAAGTGTGTTTCTTTGCTTGGGCAGCCACCTTAGGCAAGGTTCCCACGGATGACATGCTTAAGAGAAGAAATGTTAGAGGTCCAAGTAGATGCTCCATGTGTTTGGAGGAGGAAGAAACTGTGGATCATTTCCTTGTACATTGTCGGTGGGTTTTTTCGCTTTGGTGGGATTAGTTGGGTTCAACCTTCTAATGTGAGAGATGTGGTAGTGGCTTGGAGTAGAAGGATGAAGAAGGGTCGGGTCATTGGAGTTTAGAACGTGGTCCCTTTGGGTATTTGGTGGGCTACTTGGAAGGAGAGAAATTGTCGTATTTTTGAGAACAAAGTCTTGTCGTTTCAAGATTTCAAGCTCTATTTTTTGAGGTTATTGTATGGTTGGAGTGTGGGGCTTAGTGGTAACAAAGATTTAAATTGTTTGGCTTTTGTCAATTGCATTATGGATGAGAGCGTAAGAGCATAATGTTTTTTGTATTGCCCCTTTTGTACATGGGTGACACCCCTTTGGTGTCCATTTAATATACCTCTTTGATTACTTACCAAAAAAATTTTAAAAAAACTCCAAGTGTTGGCACCAATTTATAGGTAATTTAGCCTTGCAATCATGATAGGCGGGCAAACACGTTCATACAATACCAGCAGTCAGTCGCCCTTTGCCGCATCATTGATGATGGGCTTTGTTTTGTTGCTCATAGCTGTTACATTATAGCTTCTTTGGATCCTTTATCTCAATTTTGACCACCATATTTGATTTTGATTTTTTGGGGGTGAGTGCACAGATTTTTTTGGTGTTGTTTTTTTTTTTTTTGGGGGGGGGGGAAGGTTGGACAAGTGCTATATAGATGGGGGGTTGTGGATGAATATGGATGTCACGTGTTTTCTATTTTTGTCCTTATTTTTTTAATGGGTAATCAAGAGGTGTACTAAGAAGACACAAGGAGATGTCACCTGATGTATATGTGGGTGGTAAGTGAACCAAATCAAACTCAAACAAATTCCAAACAAGAATCAAACCAAAGAAAAGTGAATATGGAAGATAGATTGAGATGGATCGAAGAATAATGACAAAAGAGGACAAAGGGATAAACAAGACCTTGCACTTGAGATAATCCTTCACGCAGCCACTCAAGGACTTGATCTTGGGCAAA